>JANHGB010010104.1:46706-71802 GCA_026283785.1 Coracopsis vasa | reverse complement strand
AGGACCGGGGCGAGCGAGCGGGCCCCAGAGTCGCCCGCAGACTGCTCCGGGGCGGCTCTTTCCCACACGGATGTGGGTCGGGAGGGTGGGAGTGCAGCGTAAGAGCCAGGCCCGGCAGGGGAAGGCGCCGAGCTCCCCTGCCGCCCGCGTTCCCCTTCCCGCGACCGTCCCGGGGGGCTCTGCCGGCCGCTGCCCCTTCCGGGCGGGCTGTCGCTGCTGGTGTGGGCTGCGGCCGTGCGTGCATTGATACGAATATTTCCTCATGCCGGTTGCCACGTAAGAGAACGCTCGTGCAGCAAATGTGAGCATAAGCGCTTGTAGTGTTGCACCGTGTATTCTGTCTTCAGTTTTGCTTTCGATTTGTCACACCGTATGGCTCTGAAGTGCCAGTTCTGTACAAAGGCAACTAGAACGTTTTAAGGTTTGGAAAGACAAGCACTGAGAAGTTAAGGAATTACAGAGCTGAAGGCTGACCAGCACTATTAACAGTCCTCAGTCCACTCATGCTGTAAACCAAGTTTGTTGCAGGTTATTTTGCTCCATACTGAGTAAAAGGCAGGGAAAAAAGTCTGGTACCGAAGCAGGGTTTGAATAACACATGTTTAATAGGGTACTGGACTGTATTTTATAAAACTCAGAGAAAAGGACTTTCTGAGGATACGGGCTTACGGAGCACAAATACAAGTTTAGGATTAAACAAAGAACACACAAGTAAGCTTATTCTGTCATTTTCTAAGTTATGAATAATTTTGTTTTCAAGCATCGATATGAATGTCACATTTCTGTGCTCATTGTACTTTTTCCAGTTCTGAGGGAGTACTAAAAAGCCAATGTAAATTTTAATACTTGATGTTTGATGTTCAGTAGCTCAGCAATTGCTTTGAGGCCTAAGCAGAGGGTGTCAAGTTGGGTACCTGTTAAATGAATAGCCATAACAAAAAGTTGCTTTATAATAAGTGACTTGTCCACTGTGAGTGGTAGGGATCTATCTGCAGTGGTCAGGCCAGTCCATAAAACTACAGTCAAGATCTTTTCCTATGAGATCTACCTTTTTTCCCCCACTGCCTCTTCTGATGAAGATATTTGACATTCTGCAGTGTTAGAGAGAATGGGCTCCTTCAGTCTTACCCCAGGGCAGTCTTTTTAACTTTTAACACTATTTGTGTGTGTAAATTCCTAAATTCAAAAAACGATTGACTATCAGAGGGCATCATGTTGGCATTTATCTTCATCATCAACACAGCTGCAATTTTTGAATCTTCCATTCACAACTCCAGCGCTTGGGCTGGTGCTGAGGGCAGGTTGTTGCTCTCTAAAGGTTTAGCACTAGACAGTGTTTGGATGCTTTGTCGAAGTGTTTCACAGTTATTTGTGTTATCAAGAGGAAACCTGAGACTTTTAGGTTCCATTCTAGATACTCTTATAGCTATAGACTTCTGGTCATTCCCTCTGAAGTGTTTTACCTTCTGCCCAGTTACCTCCACTATTGCCTGCACTTTACAGAATCACAGAATGATTTGAGTTGGAAGGGACCTTAAATCTCACCTGGTTCCAACCCCCTGCCATGGGCAGGGACACCTTCCACTAGACCAGGTTGCTCAAAGCCCTGTCCAGCCTGGCCTTGAACACTGCGTGGGATGGGGCATTCAATTCTTCATTCTCAGTTTCAGTGTCTGTATTCCAAATAATTATAGCTTCAGACTAGGCTGACATCTACTTCTTCCTCCTTCCTAGTCTTTTCTCTCTTTTCTCTTCCTGTCACCAATGCTTCCTTGTATTTGCTGCCTCCCAGTTTTGGTTTTCTTTCTTGAATTCTGTTCATCCTAAAGCCTAGCCTCACGTTCGTCTTCTCACTGCCCAGCCGTAGTCCTGTGCTGTGGGAGCAACATCCAGCTCTGGTCCAAAGCAGACAGCAGCACAGCTGGAATGTGGTGCTGGACAGGTGTTCAGCCTGGCCTGGGGCAGCCAGACAGCTGTGGGATCGGAGTTCTCCTTCCTAGCCCATCCCATGGTGGTTTTGTATCACATTATTAGTGTGTTTGAGCACTTGGCTGAACTGTATTAAGTGGTGTAACTCTATCATACATAGAATATTTTCTTCCTCCTTTCCCACTGCCCCAAAGGACTATAAGTTTTGCTGTAGGATTTGAGGACTGTAGAAATGTTTACGTTTCTCTTTTCTGGTCTTTTTCATAGACAGACTCTTAAGTGGTGTTTAAGAAGGAAGATTGAAGGTACTTAACATTTGGAGAAGAAGCTGGCAAAGTTGTAACAGTTCCTTCTTTTCCATTGAATTTCATTTTTCTTCCCTAAGAAAGCTCTGTGTCTGCACAGTGGGCTTCTGTATTTATGGTAAAGTTTCATTGCACTTGGGAGATAAAGTCCTCTTTTATGTTCTCAAACTTAACATGATTTTTTAGGTGGACTGGAGTAGGCAGAGAGAATAGGGAATATCAGAGCTTTGACTTGAATCACTAGTGTGTGGGAAACCAAAAATGGGAAGATACATTTTGTGTGCTCTTGGTATTTTGCATTAGTCACAAAAAGTACTTAATGGTTGTGCATTAATTTGTATTTCTTTTCAAAGCTGACCATTTTGTGCTCGTGTATATATGTGTGTGTATATATATATATACATATACATATATATATATATATATACACACTGTGTTGTTGCAGCCTCTGGGGAGCTAATGAAGGCATTTGTATTTGAGGCTGCATTGGTAACACAAGGATGTTACAAGGTTATATAAAATCATTGTGGTGTTAGTAGCAGAGGCTGCTGTTGCTGGTCATTAACGTTTGTTAAACCGTGACAAAACTGTCCTATTTGCCTCTGGATGCTCTTCTAAATCAAAGATGAATGTTATGCCCATGAAAGGATTTTCTTTGTCCTGGCGTTGACCCATCATTATTTATTTGGCTTGGGTTGTTTTGGTCTATCAGCTGCGTTGTACAAGGTTGGGTTGGCTGATACGTGATGAAACGTGACTAATGCTGCACATATGGTGAATGTTTCTGGCATCTCACCACCTGCTCACCAGTTACATATTGACTAGGACTAGATAAGAAATGATTGTTGAGGCATTCCCTACAAGAAATCTGCAATAACAGTAACAGACTTTCCATTGCTTGCAACTCAAAAAAGACTGTTAGACTTCATTGTGTATATGGTAGTGCTTTTTGGTCAATTAAAACACAACCAGCATTTTTTCTGTTAGACTTTTACAGTAACCCAGCTATTTGAAATGTAGTGTATACTTCTACAGGCTTGTGTAGTTATGATGGGTTGACCCTAGCTGGACACCAGGTGCCCACCAAAGCTGTTCTATCGCTCCCTTCCTCAGCTGCGCAGGGGAGAGGAAAGAGAGGAAATATAACGAAAGGCTCATGGATTGAGATAAGGACAGGGTCAGATCATTTACCAGTTACTGTCATGGGCAAAACAGACTCAACTTGGGGGAAAAAGTCAATTTGATTTATTACCTGTCAAATCAGAGTAGGATAATGAGAAATAAAAACTAAATCTTAAAACACCTTCCCCCCACCCCTCTCCCCAGTTTTCTCCACTTCCTCCTGCAGGGGCACATGGAATGGGGGTTGTGGTAAGTTCATCACACGTTGTCTCTGCTGCTTCTTCCTCCTCAGGGGAGGACTCCTCATGCTTTTCCCCTGCTCCACTCTGGGGTCCCTCCCACAGCAGACAGTCCTTCATGAACCTCTCCAACATGAGTCCTTCCCACAGGCTGCAGTTTTTCATGAACTGCTCCAGCATGGGTCCCTTCATGGGGTGCATCCTTCAGGAATGGACTGTTCCAGCCTGCATCCCCCCCTGTGGTCACAACTCACAGCAGACTTGCTCCAGTGTGGGCTCCTCTCTTCCTGGGGCTGCAGATCCTGACAGGAACCTGCTCCAGCATGGGCTTCCTACAGGGTCACAGTTTCCTTTGGGCATCTCCCTGCTCCAGCCTCGAAGTAAGTGCCCGGGGACAAACATGAGCAGTTCAGATATAGCATAGGCCCAGTATATGTGGCACTCGTTCACGACATTACCATGGTCTTAAACCTGCAGATTTGGATATTTTAAAAGGTTGTCAGCTTTGGAAGGTGTTTGGCACTTGAACTTCTGTCTTATGACAGTCTTAGGAAATCTGACTATTGAAGCCTTTCTTGTTACTTTTTTAAGGCAAGGATGAGCTATTGGGAATACCACCTGCCAAATATGCTTCTTAGTTACCTGAGTATATAGAAGGAATGAACTTCTTATCATTGCTGACTGTTCAGTATGTGTTGGAGAAATGGAATCGGGGCTGATACAGCCTATTACAGAAATAAATATCCATTAATGGTCAAACAGAATTTCATGGTGGGCTTGATTGCAGCCATGAATGAAATTTTGTGTTTCGCTAGGGAGATTCTCTTCTTTAAGGTTTTGCAGAAAGCTAAAAAATGAAGTGTTGGAGCATGAATCCTTCAAAAGCAATACCAGACCTATCTGAAAACATATCCTTGAGAATGGAAAATTTGAAAGGTTAAATGTTTCTAAGTCTTTAAATGCAGAATTTCAGAATGATCAAATGTCTGTGTTTGAAACTGTTGAACGCATAAGGATGCCAGGTTCATGAGGCTGCAACATCTGTTATTCATATAACTTCTGTGTATGAATTCTGTAGGATGATTAACTGATTCTGCAAAAAAAAAAAGGTATGATAGGCCAATATTCACATCAAAAATATGTTCAGCTGCTCTGTACAAATATGTAATGAGTAGGAAAAATCCCCACATAAAACTTGTCTCCAAAACTGGTTCTTACGAAAGCCAAACCAAATGACATTGAATATAAATTTTGAGAAACCTTTTGATTTCAAGGCCACCTGACTTAATTTTTAGCTTTTAGTTTTTATTTTGCATTCTATGAGTAAAGCAGCCTTTCATGCATACCTGTGTAAGTACAGCAGATTGGACAAAGCCCACAGGATAATTTAAAGTAGCATTGCTATTGGAAGAGAATGGAGAGTTGATGTTTTGTCCTTGGTCCCAAACATGCCCTATCTTTGTGCAATTTGGTATTTAGAGCATACTTGTAGGAGAAGAAAAGGCTGGGGTGTTTGTATATGGTGTTTACAGGGCCTTAATCTTTGTCACTGCATTAATAAAGTCTAAAAAAGCTTGAGAAATGCCCAAACCAGTAGCTGGTCCCCCAAATTGACTAGATAGGACCACCTTGAATAGCATGACATAATTATTGATGTAGCACCATTAAAAGCATTTTTAACCATACGTACTTTCTGATCCCTTTCAGACTATTCAGGATTGTTTGAAGAGGTACCAAGAATAAAATTCAGATGTTAAAAATGTGCAGTGAGTCTGGTTACAGTAAGTAATCTGTAGCTAGTACGTGGCACTAATAGAGAAGGGCAAGTCTGTATGCTCACTGGAAAATTTCTAGGGATTTACTGGTCAAAACCAGTTTGAAAAACAGTAGTAGATGATTAGATCTAGATTTCAAACAACGGATTCTTCTTGCTTAATACAATTTTAGTATCATAACAAAAAAGAGTTGGCTTGCAGATTGGGAGGTTCATAGGCTTTTCCACTGCCTGCTTTTGGATATATGGTGGCTTTGGTGATAGGCAGGTACCATTCTGCTGATGCAGGGAGTAGCAGCATTACTGTTTTAAAAGTGAAGGTAAATGAAAATAAGAATGCCAAGTATTAAATGTTTTATTGGAATATGACAATAATTATTATGCTGCTGGCTCTTAGTCAAGTTCAGGTTGGGGTCTCCAGGATGTATCACTGTATACTGAAGCTGTTTAAACAACAAAGAAATATCCCAATTAATGAAAATTCCATCTTGCTGTATTAACTTCCATAGGTTGGGACACGTATTTGCCAGGTTTAGAATAGACTTAAATGGGAGGGGTTAAAGTCCATGGCAGAACACAGGCAGTGCATCGAAGACTGCATGGTCATGCAGTGAGCTACTTCTGTTGTGGTTGAATAATTGATACTAACCAGTGCTATGAGGGAAATGGCCAATAATGGTTAAAATGGTGTGCTTTAATGTTTTTGATTTTATACTCAAACTAAAAAAAAAAAAAAAAAAAAAGAAATCTAACCTGATGTAATATGTTTAGTTTATGCCATCGTTTTTACTTTAATGATTACATGAGAATAAGTCCCATGAAAAAATATTTGGATGCAAGGACATATATACTGCTTATGGTACAGCCAATTATAGTCTTTATTAGAAATTAATGACTGTGCCAAATTTTGGACAGCAAGTGATATTTCAGTTCACTTAACTTTTAATGAGAGGTAAGTTCTAATAAATTGGGCCCACAGCTGAGGTCATTAGAATTAATTCTGACTTCTCCCATATACAGTTATAAAGTTGCTTTTTTCCTCTTAAGTTCGCCGCTGGTGCTGCATTTTGTACTTTTTTATATGCACGTGGGTTTCCATCCCCATTTTCTAGGCAGAAAATACAATTCAAAGTGACACGTTTTCAAGTGAGGAGTTACAGTGTAGGGCTTTCTAAGATTTCAGATTTATCTCTTCCCCTCTGCAAATTATGTGTAATGTTAGGTTTTTATTACGAACAGTTATTGGTTTTACTTCTCATTTCCTCCATCCCTGTTAGAGAAGAAATTTAGCCTGAGAGATGGAGGGGAAAGAACTTGATAATTTTAATTAGTAGAGGAGAAACACTTAAAAAGCCAGAAAGGAAATAGCAGAGGAAAGCTGTTTTTTAAGATTTTTGGAGACAAATGCAATGCTGACCTTGTTTAATGCAACAGGATTAAATGCCAATTCACTAATGTTCCCCTTGTGATGCTTCTGGTTTTGGCAAAACTCACATCAGTAACGGTGGTGAGGGTATAGACTGGCCTTGGGGGAAGAGTTACATTTTGGGAAATGTCAGTGCAAATGTCTGTCCTTGTCCCCCACTGCTTTGTTTGTTTGTTTTGAAGTACATTCTTAACTCCATGGGAATTATTTTCTGACTGTAACTGAACAGTAGGATTGAAAGTTGGCTTCGGAGACAGCTTTCCTTGGCTGTCTGTTAGTTTTGTTTTGACTAACTGGATCTCATGTGGTGCTGAGGAGTCCAAAAGTATCAGAGGCTGCAGTTCCCATTTTGAGGACGTTGTGTTTGTCCTCACCTCCAGCTTGGTTGTGGGAGGTTCTTTCCTGACTTCGCTGTTGGAGGAAATGTTATATTGTGTAGCTGGTCACTACGAACGCTTTTCTGACTATGGTTGTCCATTAAACTGACACCTCCTGTGAGTTCTCGATTTGTCATCTTGCCACAAATAAGGATAAAATTTATGGACATTCGTAGTACATGTAGAAGTGGAATAAAGCTGAGGTTTGTCATCTGTAGTTTCCAACACAGGTTACATTAGCATGACATCTGAAGAAGGAAAAAGATGGGCTAGGGACAGGGTGGTGGCTCCTGTGGCATCTGAAAATCTGGAGTGATTCAATAGAAGACAACAGAAAGCGAGTAGGCTTAGCTGTAAGAAAATAGAATGATGTAGGTTGGGGAGGAGACAATCTAACATGAGAGGCAGAAATACGGGTGAAGAAAAAGAATAAACAGGAAAGCATATGGAAGTTAGGATACATCTAAATAGGAAAGAAAGGAAGGGAAATGGAAGTGTGAGAATGCAACTTATAGGTTAGTGAATTTAATGGATGCATTTATGCTTTTTACTGTTTCTCTGAGTTCTGTATCAAAGATCTTGGAGCAAGAACAGCTCGTTATTTTAAGTACTTTGACACACTGCCATCACTAGAAGCTTTGGGCTCTGTATTTATGTTTATTAAAATCTCTTGTTTGGGACAGAAATGAACTCAAAAATAAGCAGACTTAATATTAGTGTGACTTGTTAGAGATATAACTGTTGGGATTTACTTTTCCAGGCATTATCAGTGAGGCCAAAGTAAAACTAATTTATCTAGAATTTAGTAACTGGTTCTTTAGGTTCTGATTTTCCTCCTCCTCCTCTTTTGAAAATAGGACAAGTCTGGTGAACAGGAGCCCAGAGTAGAATTTAGCCATGACTCTTCCTGGCATCCTGCAGTTCTCATTTCTGTGTGCATGGTGTATCCTGCTTGTGAAGTTAGGTAGAGAGGGGTATTCTTGGACATTTGAGAAGTACTACTTCTGTTGCTTCTGCTAAATCCGGGCTTGGACTAAGGAGTATTCTTCTCTGCAGCAATTAGCAGGCAGAATTTCGGAGTCCTCACACGTCAATTGCTTTGAAATCTGAAGTGTATTGAATATTAGCCAGATGGGAAGATACGTAATTTAGGATGCTGTGCTTCACACATGATCAGCAAAAAGAGTTTTAATCTGTATCTCAGTGAACAGCTATTTCAAAGCATAAAGATGTTGCAGATTCTCACAAAAATCGGTTACAAATCATTGCTTTCAACAAATGGGACTAGCACATGTGTTTTTGCTAATTGGGCTGGTTTTGGTCATCAGGATTAGTTATTGCTGTAACACTGAGCTGATTCCTTGTGTTTTTTGGTAATGAGTGGATTAAGGTTTTCTGTGCTTTGCCATAGACAAAAGGATGTAATTTTTCCATGAAAGATTATGTAATTATATGCTCTGTCTTTGAAACTTCAGACCACTGTGCTTGAAAATATTTGTCAGGCTGGCAAATACTAAAACCTGGTACGATAGCTTCAGCAGTGACAGCTATTAAAGGGTGAAAATTGGAGCTATGAATTGTTTCCAGCAATTCTGAGAAAATGTGTTTTAGTGTTGAAAATATTACAGTGTGATCTAATTGCCTAGAATTTTAAATGATGGGTACTTGCTTGAAAATGTCGGTTTCCTGTCTTCAGGGTGGTGTGTCAAAGCTTTCTGTCTGCCCCAAAATGACGTTTTGTAGTGATCAGGTACCAACCCTGAGGTTTTTGTTGTCCCTTTTTACCCTTTGATTCTGACTCTGCCTTCCCTTTTGGTGGAGGGTGGTGAGAGCAATAGAGAAGCGGATGTACTACATCTGCTTAAATTTCAATCTATTCCGTTTCAGTAGGTATTGTCCAGCATTTGGAAACCAAACCAAACAAAAACCAGATACAGTTAAATGTAATCCAGCTTCCTTTCAATCTTTGCTTTCCCACTATTAATAGATTGCTTGATGTTTCCCACTGGATATTTCCTTTTTTGGTTGATTTCTAAATGGTTTTGAATGTGGATTTAATCTCACTATTCTAAATTGAATATTTAATTTCCATAGTACAAGAGGAACAGACTGGTGTTTCCCACCTCTCCATGTCTCAGTTGGATAGCAAGTATGAAAGGGGGTTCTAGCGAATGTTGGTGGAGTTTCTGTGAGGATTATTTTAAACATTATGTTGGTCTGTGGTTGAAAGGGTCTTGGATTGCATCATAAATTTATTAGATGTCTCATATGGAGTAATAATCTAATTAGAATTGTGATGTGGTCGTTCAGTGGTTTAGGTTTTTTAATGGAAAGTAAAGTAAGTCCTCAAATGTTTAGTCCAGGTGAAAGTAAAATATCACTACATTTAGAAGACCAGAAATAATCTTGCTGCAGGACTTGTGGGAGTTTCCAGAATGAAATAGACACCAGAGGCCTGGCAGGTAAAAGAAGAGCGGAGAACAGAGCCCTGGGTTGTACAGCAGCCCACCATGAGAGTGGTGGGACTCCTTACCCTATGGCAGCAGCTGCTGGGGAGTGCAGAGTAGTCTCCCCAGTCTTCAGAGAAGGGAGAATTTTGTTAAAGGGGCAGGAAGACAGGGGATTTGGTCAGCAATGTGTTGAAACCAGGGTGTTCTACAGAGTATTGGTATTCTGGGGAGGAAAGCATACTTTTGGAGTTCTGAGTTGTTCCAGAAATCTTGTATTGTCCGGTTTTCAGATTGACATGTGTAGAACAGATGTAATTGCATCATGGATTGTTCTTTTTCTTGCCTGTTTTCAGGTGGTTTGGATGTTCTTGCAGAGTAGAAACAATTTTGAATTCTCAGACTGTCTGAGATTTCTCTTTCTTAAAGAAATTCCAGCTTTCCTTTGAGATATTTTGGCTGAACTAATGGTTTCGTTTGCCCCGCCACACACCCCTTATCTCCAGTTTAGCAGTTAGTTTGGGTGGTTTTTTTCTTGCTCTTTCCTGGAAAAGAAGCAAAACATTGTGTGAGCTGCAGAGGAACCTACTGCTTACTCTTATGACACTTTATGTATAACATAAGATGTTATACATTATATCTGTCTTCTTTATAACTAGTTCACTTGTGTTAAAAATAAATGGTGATAGCAAACTGACATGTGAAAGACAAACATGTAATGGTGATGAAAACCATTTAATGATTAGTAAGGCAACAAATATTTCTTGAAAATAAAAACCATGTCTAAAGGCTCTAATGCTGACTTTTGGAAACACTGCCATGTTGTGGTATTTGCAATACCGTATGTCCTGTACAGTAGATAGTGTTTAAAATTTCTTGGGAACTGGAGCTTGCAATTGCGAGCTTGGAATGTCCTGCAGATAATTAAGTTGTGGTCAGGCTTTAGAAAAATAAAAAGTTCTCGAACTATGATTTTATAAACATGCTACAATAACATTTCTTTATATTTAACAGTTTCTTATAGAAAGCTGATACTCTCACAAGGCATTGACTAAAGGTACAACATCAAGAGAGAAAAAATACTAAATTAAAACTTCACTTAGGATGTTGACAGTTGGCTTGTAATATTAAACAGATGTGTGTGTTCATGGGATATTCTTCTTTCAGAACCTTGTTGCGTACTCGTTTTCTAGTGACAGCTACAAATTTTTGATTAATTTAAAAATCTCCTTCAGTTGTCTTTGTTATATATTATTTACTTGGGTCAAGTCAGCTGGACAGTGCGATGCATACTGCAGTTTGTGATAGGAAAATGTTCCTTTATCTAGGCTTAAATTAAGCCATGGCTACTTCAACTATATAGAAAAATTATTACATCTATGCAACGGTTCTTGGGCGTGATATTACCTCTGCATGTGTAAGCAGGGCATTTACTGACTGTGGTTGTGGATATGGTAGGGCATAATTTGGCCTCTTCAGCTTCTAGTAAATACTGACAGGAGTCAGTACTAAAATAAAGAAACTTCAGTTTTAAACAGATGCAAGTTGAATGGAACAGAGATGGGATTATCAGTTAAAGGATGAGCATATAGTGCTACTAAAATGACAAAATGTTGTGTCCAGTTCTGATGTCCACCTTTTCCAGAAATGTGGTGATGGTGGAGGGGGAGGTTGTGTTTTGCTTTTATAGAAAAGAGCTGTGAAAATGAGCTGACATCTGAAAAATCTACTTAGTGGTGAGAAACTTTTTCATCCTATTTTGTTAGGGGACATGATCACAAGAAAAAAAGTCTCCAGTTTTTTCATGGATCTAATGAAAAAGCAAAAATAAGATACAGTGCTGAGAAAAGTCACTATTTGTAGTGGTGTTCAGCTGATCCTTGATGTGGTAGATTCTGCATCACTTGAAATCTCTTAAATCAAGTGCATATATTCCAAAATATATACAGTACTCAACAAGTATTGCAGGAGTTAATGCGTGTAGGCATGGCTCAAGAATTCCTTTTTACATATGGGACACTGCTTTGTACCAAGGCAAAGAATTGATTACTGGTTTTCCAAATCCCAGACTACTGCTCGGGTGACCTATGACTCTGATCAGCCTGACCTTTCGCTGTGTGAATGTATGAATGTTCTGTCTTCGTTTTTTATAATAAATGAACTTACAGGAAACAATGTGTTAAAGCATTTCTAAAATGAAACAGCCATATTAGACTTCACAGAGTGCTTATTCTTATTTTCTACCACAGGAGTGAGTTACTGCAAAGTAAGCAACCACTTTTTAATGTTTGGGAGTTTTTTTCTGATTCCTTCCTTACAAATTTCAGAGGATGAATGGATATACAAAGACAGGTAAATGATTTTTGTAAAGACTGAAGGAATCATTAACCAATGTGATGTATTGATTAAATAACACTACATTGCTGTAGTCTGCACACTGACTCAGTTTCGTGTATATGACTGGGTATCTCCTTTCTTTGTTTTTTAGAGTTGTGTAAAGACACAATCATGCACCATAAGGCGAAACTAGTTTACTGTAAGAGTACGCTTTATTTCTCCTAATGATGTTATTTCCAGTTCCTGAAAATTTTAGCTCGCTTTGGAACCTATTATAGAATAGATGGGAAATAACTTAAGAGAGCTCAGATACCGTTTCTTATGGTTTTGAATATGATGTAAAGAAGCCTACAACAAATACAGGAAAACACTTCTTAGAGATAATTAAAGTGTGGAGGAGAATTAAAAAGGAAAAATATCAAAGAGTTTATTAGTTGGTCTAAATGTGACCTAGTATAACTTCTTGTATTGATTTCCTTCTGTGTTATGGCATACAGAACACATGGTGCTGTGGTCTGGCTATTACATTACCATTTCTTCACAATTTATTGTCTGAAAAATTACAGTAGTTTCAGGAGTGGTTTGTGGGTTCACACAATACACTTGAAATACTCAATTTTATTTTGCAGGGAAAATAAGGCATGAACATCTTTTGTAGGAAACTTCTATTTGCAGTGAATGAAAAGAAGTCTTTTCTATATAGCTCTTAAATAAAAATTGAGTCTTTATTTAATTAAGCATATGCACCCTATGTGAATTCTAATCTCAATATTATTCTAGTTTTGAATGAATATATTTAAAAGCATCCATTAGGGATATAGAAAGGACAATAATGCAAATATTACATGGATTTTGTCTTCTGAGTAAATTTGCTTGGCTTGTTTTTGACTCTAATAAGAATCAGAAGTTTACCCCAAAGACTTTTTTTTTAATACGAGGTTGTTACTGATGCTTTTATTTTTACAAAAAACCTAATATTACAAAAGTTTGTTTGCAGGCATTTTCTGGATTGAACCATTTTGAACAAACAGATTTGTATCAACCAGTTCTTCAAATACAGTAGAAGTTGTTTCTTTCAGTGAGATTTGTAAATTGTTGTGGGAATTCTGCACAGCCTGAGGATGATAGGATGTGATTTTCTGTCAGAGCAGGCGTACCAATAACTCTTATTATCGTGTATCTTCCAGCTGGGGCTTTGTGATGGTTGGTTCTGACTTCAGGTTTTGCTCCTTACGTGGAGGACTTTGGAATAGTATGAGTAAATCTTTAATCATTGAAATTACATGAGATGGCTTGCTATGCTTTTAAGCCTTTTTCTTTAGCACGCTTGGAATTAGGGAGATTATGTTAACAGATTTCATAGAATCATAGAACAGTTTGGGTTATAAGGGACTTTAAAGATGATTTAGTTCCAACTCCCCTGCTATGGGCAGGGAATTTTCTATTATCCTTATTACTGGTGCTTAAATACGAAATCTCTGGCAGAACAATTCTATACGTGTCTCATCCTACAAAGATAACTTTTTGACTGAGGCTGTTGCCAGTGAGATATTGTTGTTAATTAAACGCAAATGTATGTTGTAACAAAAAAAAAAAAAAACAACACAACTTTCTTATTGGAATTTTCTAAGCAAGAAGATTCCTTGTAATGCAAATAAACTGAAACTCATGAATAGCGAGTTGTTTGGAATTAAGTTTCCTACCTATTTTAAGTCTATGAACCAAACTATTATATTGCGTTCTGATTGCATGATGTTTTTTCTGCTTTAAATTGCTATTACAGTAGTTCTGAGAGTCCTTAACTGAGAGCAGAGCTAGATATCCTTTGTGGAACATTTGAGCTTTTAACTAAGCAAGATATTTAAAGATGCAAGATAAAATCCTACTTGTAACAGGCTGAAGCGTTCTGGTTGATTTAACTGAAGAAAAGAGTTTGCAGAAAGTTCTTAGTAGCGTGAAAGTTTAATGCTCATTGTTTGTTCCACGTTTTATCTTCTGAATGAGAGTGAGGATGAAGGCTCACATAAGAGAGACTGAAAGAGAAATCTTCTCAAATGCTTTTTTAGGACATTTTATTAAGGTACATTCCTCTTACTTTTTTTGGTTGTAAGAAATGAACTGAATTTGTTTGGACTATTCATCCTTTGTTGAGTTGGGTGCTAAGATAGTGTTCTCAGGAACTTCTGACAAATAGGAAGGAATTACGAGTAAGCACATTTCTAATATTCTGTCTCCTAAACCAAAATAATTCTACAGATATTTATGCGTAACAGTTGTTGGGTAAAGCCTTGGAATTTTTCACAAAAGTGTAGTTTTGAAAATATGTCTGAGTTGTAGCAATTAACCTACATGCACAGTTATAATTCTAGAAAATGGACAGTGTATTACATTCAAAGACTGGATCTGATAGACCAAATTGCTTAAAACATCAGTTATTGAAGATGTCCCCCTGGGACTTTGAGAAACCATTTAACAGATGAAAGTACATTTTGAAAAGTTTGACCTTACAGGCAATCATAAAATGAATCAAAACAGTTCTTTCCTCCCCTGAAATGTACAGAGCCCATCTGTATCTAATCCAGTAATTATAGGCTGAGTTCAATTACCTTTTCAAGCTTGGAGCAGACTGGAGACTGGGCAGTGAACAAACATAGGGTTTTGTCTAGACCTCAATTGACCACAGTCTAAAACTTGAATTTATATCTCATTTTATTTTTAACTTTGTTTGATAGTTTTTAAAGGATTTATTTTGCTATCGTTGCTAGATCATGAAAGGTTTTACTTCTTGATGCAGCATTTATGGCTACATTTTTATCCTAGTGAAGTTAATAAAATGACACCAAGTCTTAAGCGTTTATTGGGTAAATCATTTAAAATGTAACAGGAGTGGGTTAACCAGTTCTTTTGAGTCTTTAATATTTCTGCAATGAAATTATGAAAGCATCAGCACATAATTATGTAATTTATTCTCTGTGCTCATATCCATATGTTTATATGGATATGAATATACGGATATTTATATCTGTATCTTTATATTTATTTATAAATATATGTTTAATATTATATTAAATTTTAATGTATATTTAGCGTTCAGATTAAGAAAAAAACCCTTTGTTTTTTTCTCTTTTAGAAAACTGAACCCCAAACCTACATGACTGCAGTATTGCCAGTAGCTGACCCAGATTAGAAACTGTGCTGAAAATATACTTTTCTACTATTTTATTAATTTATTTCCGTTAGAGCAAACAGACTCTCCATTCAGCCATAAAGACAGTGTGAAAGAATACATACACAGCTACAAATTACAGCAGCAAGTATAGGTTATCCCTTTGACCACGAAGTTGAAACCAGGCATTTTTTGATACTATCCCTCAAATGAAACAAACCACATAATATACATTTTGCTAAGAAGTATCTTGAGCTGCATTCACTGTGTAACCTAACATCACCCACATGATGTTCTTATTCCTTACACAACGGTTTATGTGCAACCTTCACTTGTAAAGCATTCTTTGCAATAAAGATGTATGTAGTTTGCAGAAACCAACTGCAGTGTGCAAGACTTCTGTTGTTATAGTAGTACGTTTCCTATCTCTTGGGTAGCGGTGGAGGAACAATGATTAAGGACAGGATAAACACCATGTCTTTAACTTTTAATTGTGCAGTGTGCCTTTGGTGGAATGGCGTCTCTTGGCAAGTGAAGGTTATGATAATTGCCATGTTTAGCTGAACTCACTGATTCCTAATAGTAATCAGTATTTTGTAGCAGTTGCTGTAATTAGTTAAGAATGTGGTTCATGATGACTTCCAAGTCAACACGCATTTGGCGAATAAAGCAGTCTGTTTCTATGAGTAGTAAATTTGATGTGACAAGCAGGAATCTTTTGATGTTTAATTGGTTTTCCTTGTGATACTTGAGAAAAAACTGATCTAATGAAATGTTGTATTAACTGTAAAGCTGAGAGGCCTATTGATTATTCTGAATGTATTTTGTCTCTATATTTTATAAGCAAAAGTTCTCCAGTATTTGTTTTCTGTGTTTATTGTAATGTATAGTAGTTTTCTAGATGAGTGATAGTGTTCTGAAAAGGTAATATGGAAATGTATCAAATTATATTCATAATCATAATTTTAAAGAAGAATTTGTAATAGTATATGATGAGAAAACATAATAGGTTTTGGTATATAACATCAGTTTAGTTCTTTTTCTTTCAGAAAAGGACTGTCAGGCACTCAGAAGTCAGAAAATCCAGTCTTCAATTTCAGTCCTTCTTCAGAACCTATTTATAAAATCACTGAGAACAGTGTATATTTTCCCTGTCTTAACTCCGCATCAGGAGCTAAGAAGAACTTTCATCTGTTGCTAATGGCCAGTGTCATAATCTGTTCTACAGTCATATTTATATTACTAGATTTATCGTAGAAGATAGCGCCACTGTCTAAAAACACTGAGTACTTACAGTAAGACCCCAGCATTTTTTTTCGTCCTCTTTGCTATAATGGCCACAAGAAATAAACAGTTCACCTGGAAATTCTAGTATCATTGATGCTGCAGTTCAGCATACCTCCAGCCTTTGTAATTAAAAATAAGGAAGGATTGTTGATGCACATTTCTGAAATCTTAATTTATGTAATGAAACTGTATTATAGCTTCGTAGGAAAAGGCTACTACATCCAGGATGCTGGATCTGTTACTTGCGCTCTGTTTTATTTTATGGAGCTTCAGTGTTGCACAGAGCTTTAGAAATGAAAGCATTTTAGACCAACAGCTAAAATGAGTATGCTCTGAGAGTAAACTACTAAGGCAGCGCCTTTAATCTGTGGGTTACCTGAGATGAAAAGTCTAGATTTTGTATTGTTTACTTTGATCTACATAATTTTCATCCTAAGGTGTAGTGACATTCTTCCTCCTCTCACCCCAAATGCAAAGGCTGCTGACAGTAATTGTTAAGAGAGTAATGCCTGCTACAATAGGCAAAAATTGTGTTACAGTAAAAATGAAAAAATGACTGTTTCATGGCCTCTCTCAAGATTTTTCATGACCTTATCCACTCTCTTTGTCCCAAATGGGAGTTGACTGGTATGGTTCCACCTCTTTGCTCATTAGCAAATGGACTTTGTTTTGTGACTGTCTCAAGAAACTACCCAATTTCGGTTAGCTACATTCAACTAACACTGCACAGCAGATTTTCTGCTGTGTGCATTGCATACACTTTAGATTTGTAATGTAAGATGAAAACAGTATTATTTATTTATTTATTTTTAGGGTGTTTTCAGTTTAATGAAAAGGGATTTTTTTTAAAGTGAAAGTATTTGTTGTTTGTACTTCAATGGATGTTTTTGTGTGGACTGTTTTCAAACCAGATTACTTAAATCAGCTCTTACAACTATACATATGTCCTCTGCCTTGGATCACACGCTTTGAACCAGGCAGACAGCACAGATCTTTTAACTGCTTCCATTCAAGTAAATGCGTTTAATTTTCCTTGTTGGATAATTTTTAAATCTGACGGGAATTTTAACTATATTATCATCCCTGGACTTGGCTTTGGCAAAAACTAGTGCTCTTCAGGAGTCTGGCTTTGTCTGTTGCGTTTCATCATAGCTCTCTGTTGACATCTCACTCCTGCAATTTGAGCGTCACTGATTTCTTATTGTTAGTATTTTCTTCATTTGCACTCCATTTGATTCCTTTGTTACTGTTTTTGGTTTCTGATTTTCTACTAGCACATAGTACAGAATTCATAGTTGCTTGTTTATTTAAAAGGTAAGAAAACGTTAACTGCAGGAAGGATAAATTGTTTGCCCACAAATACCCAGTCAGTTGGTTTACTTTCTTTCTGCAACAGAAGCCAGGCCGTCTTTGTGTTGTTGCCTAATTTGTTGTATAAGACAAAGAATAAAAAGCAAAAGGGCAGTCCTTGTGAAGCTCCAATCTATAGAATCAATTTTTCCTTTGTTTCTTTTTCCTCTCTTGACCAGCTCTTGCTTTTTGGTCTTTTTCTTTTCATATCATTAATTAGTATTAATACTGGCTATTAATTAAGCAGTAAAAAGATGCATGCAGTCATTAAAGCTATGCTTTTTTAATTTCTGAAATGCAGATTCCTCAAACAATTTAAATAAAAGTCATGGTCAGTTACTTCAACTTCATAAAAAGTCACAGTTCAGCTAACGATGCAGTGCAACTAAATATAACTAAACAAAGTTACATTAGTAAAACTTTCTATTTAGACAACGGGTTTTGTTTTCCTTCTCTGATTTTCTATCACTAGTCATTTTTGTCAGTCTCTTCCATGTTCATTGATGCTGTATTTGTGTCAGACACTTGAGTTGCTTATTGCAGGAAAAGCATTTGAATTGATATGAAGGGGACTGAGGGATACACGGGATGAAAAAGAATTGTGATATTCAGTATCTGCCTGGCTGTTCTGCAGTTATACAGCTATACAGTGAAGCCAGCAGCATGTCTGCCATGGGTGTAACATAGGAGCTGCAGGCATTTGAAATTGTTGCGTGTTTCTTGGGGGGGGAAGTTATAATTTTGGGATAGCCTGGTTCAAATGCTGACGAGGCAAAGAGTAAAACAGGCCGTTAAAAGCATGAGGTCATGTTAACCCTCTCCTTGCTAACATATATGTATGGAGCACACAGTGCTTTGTTTAGGCTATTTTGAACACTTTCAAGGAGAGGATTTTACATCCTAAGATTTTTAATTAAGGGTTGGGGGGTTGTTTCTTCCCCCTATTCATTTTTGTCTGTTTGTTTGTTTGATTACCCTAAAGAAGGGTAGCATTCTTCCAAGTGCATGCTAGCTCTTGTGTCTCTGATGTCTGTCTCATATTTGCATTGAAAAACATAATTATTGCTTTAGCCACATTTTATAGTGTTTTGCATTTGTTCTTTACCTCAGACCATACCCTTATGCTGCTGTTTTTATGCTCTCTTCCATCTTCGATTCTCACTTTCCTACACTTTTCAGTGTTGCACGTATTATTTCACCTCTGTCACAGCGACTCCTGTTCCATCTATTCATAGTCAGATACCTGCTTGACATCTGCCGTGTAATCTTGACCAGTCTTCTTATGGTAAATTCTCTTCCCAGTACTAAGCTTTCACATTTTCATTCTGATTTCATAGCCTTAAAATGTTCATCGTAAAGCCGGTGAGATAGCTCCCCTTTGGGAAGGTACTTCATGTTTACCTTTTTATCTTCCTAAGTACATCATGCCAGTGCATGGGCAGAATACTGATAAAATATGTTTCAGTATTACTGATTCATCTGCAGTAATGCAGAGCAGGACTGTGGAGCAGTGGTGTGATAGCTATGACATCTATAAATCAAGTGCTTGTAACCCAAATAATACGAGAGGCTGTTCACAGAATGACACTTGTATACAAACCAGTATCCATCTTACAAGAGATATTCCTATTTCTACATATGCATATCTGCTGAAGCGTAAGTATTTTCTATCCAGTTGTTTTGTTATTTCCTCCTAGCAGTGCAGTAGCATTTAGCTACTGCAGCCCAACCACAGCAATCTAGTTCTTGCAGCAAAAGACAGGGAGGTGACATTGATTTCCTCTCGGTGTGCAGGTTGGTGAGACACAGTGAAACTGCTTAAAGGGCAATGAATCTTAACAAAAAGCTTCTTAGCAACTCTTTATTGGTTAATCTCTGAACTCATAGACAATTTGTGTTTGCTTGTTGACATGGTGGTGTTTTAGTTACTTGATGGTTCCTTCTTGCCCTACACCTTACAGCAATGCCCATATGTATATTACCAAAGAGTGGTGAAAAGTAAGGCTTCTTTGAAACATCTTTGAAGCATTCAAACATCTTCACAAACAAACGTGTTCATGTACCACAAGCAGTTAAAAACTGTGATGTTGCCTGTAAAATACATCTGAAGAAAATCATGGCATGGGAAGGGAAGCAGTGTCTGTTTTGTTCTTTCTAGCTGATTTTTTCAAGTAAAATCAGAGTTCAGATTCATTTTGCCAAACGGTGTTTTTATAGATGTTTGTCTTCTGAAGCTCTTCTGATTCATCAGAGTTTACAGAATAAGAGCAATCTCTCTCCTCCACTGGTAGTTAACATGATTTTTATCTCTGTGTGCTTAGGTGCTGGGTAACTGAAGTGTGCTGTCACTGTGACGTGCTTGTGAACATGAATCTGGCAATAGATATAAGATGTGTCAGTGTGTGTTTCACGAACTCGCTTCTTAAGATTGTCTCACAGCTGCCTGGGCACTCAATTGTATTTATAGTTAGTCACTTTGTAATTTCAGAATGGGGACTGTGTTGCTTTCCTGAGCAGCCCTCAAAATAACTCCTTAGTTACAGCCCTTTCTTCTTGGAGGCCTTTTGGAGCTGAATACTGGATAAAATCTCAGACTTGATCTAGCAGTATACAGTGGTGGTAGGTCTCAGTGCAGATGCTGCTGCCTTTTATTTCAGCCAGCCCTTTCCTTTCTTGTTCTTGTGTTGTCTTGGGCTTTTTGGTTTGTTTCTATGTTCTCTCCCTATTTGCACATCATGTATTTTCCTTTCCGTGGACGCATACCATCAAAAAGCTTCCCACTACATTAAGTTGTGGGTTCCTATGAATTTGAACTTTTGTAGAGATTGACAAAATGCTTTCAGAATTGAGTAATATATTGCGGGGAGAGGTAGTCTATTACAGTGAACAGGTGACCTAGCTAGGAGCCAGGAATGGACTGCTGTATTTTCAGGTGTCTTGTATAGCCTTGCAAAGCTCAGCTCACTGAGTCTCTTCTTTCCCATTTGCATTGCACCCCAAGCTTCCCTGTGCCTGTGTGAGCCTTGGGTTTGGGTGAGTCTCTCATTTGGCTCTTGTTCTCCTTTATGGACTGGAGTAAGAGGAGGAAACCAGAAGCTTTCATCTCCTGAGGACTTCAGAGCTCTTACTCTGGCTTACAAGCAGTTACTGTCTTTTTAGAAACTTCTGGCTTTTGAAGCAGCTTAATATTCTTTTTCTCTTCTTCAGTTACATATCTGTCATTGTACAATAGATAGAATAATTTGATTTAGGGTATCAAGTTCAGAGTTTAGCTTTCTAGTTGTAAATAAGACTGATTTTATTTTTTCCCTTCCCTGATACGGTCTGATAATTTCCTATTGATATGATTGAGGGACACTTGGAAAGTGGCTTTATGTACAGATAATGTAACAGCCAGAAGTGCCACATAATAGTTCATCATAATACAGATGGGAATTAGAGAAATGAGCTGTTAGGTTGTATTTCTTTTGATAAAGATTGCTTCTACTATATACTTGTATATTTTTCACAACCTATGTTAAATTTATGTGGCTGTTATTGATGTTCCCACAGGAAACTGTTTCAATCGATTGTGATGTGAAAAATTTCCTAGGTTTTAGGCTATGATCCCTTGTTTTGATGTTATATTGTGAAGTATATCAGTATTTCCTCATGTGAACCTAAGGTTCTTTTCCTTGCTTTTTGAAAGTGCAGTATATGCTGATGCTCTTTTAGCTCTTACTTAGCTAAGCTGTAAATCTTGAATTCTTTTAACCTTGAAGTTCCTTATGCATTGTCATTGGTTTTGAGGGTCTGCATGCTAGAATGTTTCATGCAGCCTTGTAAATACTCTTAGTCTATCAGGAACACTTTATTTTTCACTGAACATAGTGTCATTTTTTTTAGCTGTGCTGACACACAAAAAGGTTTCCCAGTTTGTGCTTTTTTTTTCTCTGCTATTCCCAAACTTTTTCTGTGAAAAACTCATACAGATTTTTGTGCTGTCATCTTGTGGGCCTCGCAATGTCACAGCAGTTTCTCATGGTTGCTCTTACCATTAAAAATGTTTCTTAAATTTAACTTCAGCTTCTCTAATCTAAAATCCTCACTTTCTTCTTACTGGCTGACATCTATCTCAAGTAAAATTAAGATACTCAGAAATGTGAATGCTTTGTTCGCATTGGCTAAGTGACTATGATTAAGTTGTAAGAAGTAGTCCATCAAGTAAGCTCTTATGATGGTGTACAAAGCTGTCTGTTGAATTAAAAAAACAGAAACCCAACTTTCATTTGCAATAGCAGTGTTCTGATTTTCATGAAGTTGTTTTACTCTTTTCTTTAAACTCAAGATTAATTTCTATGGTTACAGTGGATATAAATCTCTGGATTGCTTTTAAAAGGGATTGTTTATTCAGAACAGGGCTGACAGTCCTTAAGAGAAGCTATTACTTAATTTTATTTTTCTAAGTTTAAATGCTTAAAAAATATTTGTAATGATACCCCAAAGGCATCATAAAAATGTAAAAATAATTATACTCTAAAATTACCAAAATTACAGGAAATGGACATTTAAAAACTCTGACTGAGATTCGTGGCTGAGAGAAAGTGAGAAAGGAAAAGTGCCTTTACTTCACAGCTTACATTTGTGTCAGGAGTTTCTGCTTTCCGTGATCAAAAATATGCTTTTGAATTGTCAGCATTACTCAGATGTGAAAATATAGCATCAATTTCCCTTTTAATTATGGCTACATCTTACTGCTCCCAAATCCTGCAAGAGCTTGCTCGGGAGAAATTTCTACATGACTATCTACTGGAATATTTTCAAGTAGAAATTATTCTCCCTTGTGGTTGGGGGCACCATATTTTTCATAGGTCAAACAAGTTAGCAAATACATCTCGGTAGATCAAAATCAATATGAGTAGCATTTTGTGGTGAACAAATGCAAGGGTCCAGAGACACTTTTTATGCCATATTATAAGTTACCTTGTGAAGCTCATGGTCATTTGGTAGTTAACAGAAATACGGAAGAGTGATGTACACTAAAGGAAGGGGTTTTGCTCAGACATTATGGCTGGACTTTGGTTATGTCAGGAGATTCTAGAGTGGGGACACAGTAAGGCGCCTTCATTCTCAGTGGTGCTTTTAGGCCAGTTTGTGATCTGATAAACTTCTAGCCCTTGCTGTAGAGTTGGGAACCTGTCCTGGTTTGCCTGTTTTATAGGACACTTCTATTTCTTCGCAAGGGGCAGGGTGGAGGGAATGGTATAGTATTAACAGACTGGATTTAGAATTACTAGGTTAGTATCCCTGTCTGGTCCAAGAGTTATAAAAGGATTATCCTTAGCAGCCAAGCAGCCCATTTGAAGTGGAGCAGCAGGGAAGAGAGCTGTGTGCCTGGCTGAGGAACTTCGTCTAGATTTACAGATGTGAATAGCCCCTATCAGTGCGTCACTCCACATCAGCCATGTAAGGACTTACAGTGACCAGGGCCCAGTGAGTTCCTAAGATTTAGGGCTGATGATCCAGGTCTTGGGGTTTCCTGTTACATGAGGAGGGGGGAAAAAACCCAGGCCCTTTGTCTTAATTGTTCTGCCAATACTGTAAAGCACATGAATGAAAATCTTGATGTCTACAGAATTAGCTTCTTTCCAGTATATTGATTTATGTACAAATCAGGCTTTTGTACCTAATTTATACATGTTCATTACATTAGAGAAGGCATCATTAAGAAATCAATTTCTTACTTCTGACTGGATGTTTTCTTGGTCCAGTCCAGTGTTTTAATGGGGGAGAAATTTACTTGGCATAAATGCTAGAGCAAGCACTAAAGTAGTGTTTCATCTGTGTAACACAAATAAAGGTGTTGAAAATTAGTGGAAGGATTTTTTGCACTGAGAGTATTATTGTACCAATAATGAAAATCCAGTAAAATACTTGGACACTGAAACAGAATGATGCTTGTTCCTCTTACTCTTAGGCACAGAGTAAGTGTTGTGTCAGTTCATGCTGCATCAGTATATAGGAGTATTAGTGTAAATACACTGAAAATGTAGAACTCTGACAGAAAAGGGCCTGGCAGAGGAGCGTGGGACTGCCGTTGTGTGCAAAGGAGGCTTCAGTCTGGCTGCAGCTTCAGCAGCGAGCACGTCGGCACAGCCAATGCCACAGGCTTAAGTGCTCTGGTGCCCTGTTATGGCTTTTGCTGGAGCAGCTGCAGTTCAGTCGCAAAGTGAAGTGCATGCACATGAAGCTCTCTGCAGGAATTTGGATTCTGAATTTCATAATGATTGTCATCAGCGTAACCTTTCACTACTGTGTATCTGTTAAATGAGACTCAAAATCTCTTTTTATCATCAACCAGCTTGGAATCAAGAAAACGTAGCACTATATGAAAGTTCGGACTGTGAGAACAAGGGACAAAAAAAAATAGCTCTTACAGAAAGTCACAGGCAGAGTTGAATGCAGTTACTGAAAGGTTGTAAATGGAGTGTTTTGAACAGCAATGGTAACGGCCAATTATTGCAAATATGTATTTTGACCAATTTACTTTTATCTCTCAACCGAAACATTCCCCACAATTGTTGTGGGGTTTATATTTTAGTCAATGAGGGTTTGGATGATTGTGTAAAAATATAAATGTTAAAGAAAGTTATGATTAGAGTCAGACCATGAACAACAAAAAGGAAAAGAGAAAGTTTTATTAAAATCAGATGTTGCCTTTTTTTGTATTGAAAGTATTTGTTGCCACAGGATAAATGACTGAATTACCAAAGACATTTAGCATGATGTTACATTGTAGAAAGCCTACTGTTATGTTTTTCTGGAGGTCATCTTATGTTCTATGGACCATTTTCAGAATACTTAGGTGTGCTTCTGTAGATGCAGGTATCAAATCAGTGTGTTCCCACAAGACCTGAGAAAACCATGACAAAAATCACACCTCTTTATCTTAACTTCTACTTGTACTGCAGTTTTCTGGTTCAGACTTGAAATTCAGAGTTTGTAAGTAATCACCCTATAAACTAAGATTATTTTTTTTGTATTTATAAACATCTGCATTTTTGTAATGGTTTTAAAAATATATGATATGCTCTAGGATAATTTTGACCTTAAAAAAAAATCAAGGGCTTCACAATAATTTTTCTATACGGTAGGAGTTTGCTGTAAGTACCATAAGCATTTTTAAACCGTAGAGCAGCCCTAACTGCAAATAGCACTGCAGTAAAACCTTCATCCAGTGGTAGTACTGGGTACTTTCAGTCTTCATTGTGGTCAGTGGGGAACTGGAGCTTTCACACTCTTAGGACTTAATTTCATTTTACTGAGAAGAGTCTTGAATGAAAAATGTTTTGCAGTTG
>JANHGB010010104.1:0-41355 GCA_026283785.1 Coracopsis vasa | reverse complement strand
ACTTGGAGACACACCATACATAACGCTGCTATCACCTTTGAGAACTCGCGCAGAATTAGTCTCGAGGAGAAAAGACAGCGTAGAAAGAATCGTGCCTCACCTATACCACCCAAGGAGACCTTTCACTGTGCTTTTTGCAACCGGATTTGCCTATCCCACATAGGCCTTTTTATTCATCAGTGCGCTTGTAGTAGCGCTTGTAGTAAGCGTGGGTAAAGCCCTTCCCAAATCTTCGTTTGCTAAGTCAAGCCATCATCATCATCAGTTCAAAAAAATATTCATCAATCTCTATACTGAAACAAACCTGAAATTCTTAACTGAGGACTGCTCTGAATGATTTCCTCTGAGCAGATTTGGACAAACAGTCACTACTTGGCTGAAAAATAAAACACAGATTTTTTTTCTTTCATTTTAGTAAATTAATAATACGTCTCAAATTTATGTTAGGAACTTTCACTGTCCAGCCTTGCTGTTCTAGTTTATAAATTGCCAAATGATGTTTCATTTTTTAGTACAAAGTTATACAGTGCAGAAGTGAAGGGCAGGGAGTAAAACTTTAGATTAACTGATTGAATGCCATGTCTTGTGACTTTTCATCATGGACGTATTTTTATGTTTGTCATTTCACATTTACTTAATCCCTCAATTTGTGAGCAAGGTAAATGATGCTGATTTGCCTACTTTAAAACAAAGTTATTAAAAAAATACTTACAAAAAATATTTGGCTAGCTGAATGTTAAAATATTACAAACTGTTACTCTTTTCTATCTGTATTATTATTCTGGCAGTGTTCCATGTATCTGTGGATAAATGAAAAGAAACACCCACCCCATTGCCTACCCTTTTTACAGAAGTCAAAACCGTCATTTCAGTACCATCCCTGGGTAATAATATAAAATACTTGTGCACATTTCTGGAGTATAGTCTGTTTATCTACCTATCCATCTGCATGTTTACAAAGACATTTAAATAAATAAATGTGCTGTGCAGACACAGATATATTGGCTGTAAAACTGAAGTATTTTTTTATGTGTATTTTTGGTCAGATTTTTATGTGAAGTTATGAATAAAAGCTATCTAGATGTAATTAGGATTTTATATATATATACAGTGAAACAAAGTTTAAAAATTTTGAATTATTACATGTATAGTTAAGAAGGATTTGAAGGATATTTTTGGTTCTTTTTTGTCTGTTTTTGGGGAAAGAGTATTTTATCTATGAACAACTTACTGGAATAACGTCTGATGTTGACGTCACAGTTATATTAATGCTGCACCTGTTAAACCCATTAAGATAACAGGTGCAGACTGGGAATCTGATGAGCATCAAAGGTGTCTGCATTTCATGTGCACAGCACTTAAGTTCATAATTGCTTCTTGGATAACTCACAATTAACATGCAGTATTCAAATTCATAAAGAGCAAAAGATACTTTTTATTCACTACTTTCAGTTCAGAATATTTCTAATTTATTTTCCTAATCAACATCTTAAGATATAACCATCTTATAATATAAGGTGAAATTGTCTCTAACTATAGCCCACAAAAGTTTCTGAATGTTAAACTTACTAGAAAACTGCACAAAGTCCTATCTACAGAGAATAGCCTTTTCAATTTCTTTAAATTTCAAAATTGTTACAGGAGAAACAGTAATGTGATATGCTTTTATATAGAAGTCCTAGATGTACAGCAAAGATGGTTGTAGGAAATTACCACAAAAATTGAAATTTTTCTGTGCATAAGTGATGTGAAAAATTTTCCCCCAAAAAAAGGATAAAAAAAATCTGGTTTCAGTGGTAGTTAGAATGACAATAAGTTCATCTTGCTTTAATCACACACAAAAAAAAAAAAAAGAAAAAAAAATTAGTTTCAAAAGTAACATGAGTCAGTGGGAAGTGTGAAGGAAAGGTTTTTTGTTACACCATGAGTTTTCTAGTATTCTAGAAATACCCACAAATGCGTTCATGGGACTGTCTTTAGCTCAGAAGTGTTTGTAAATTATAAACCTATGAAATTAGGGGTTTAGGAAAAAAAAGCACTTACTGACCCTTAGCTACCAAGGTATCTAAATCCTTTATAAAATTCACTCCTAGCATTATGGGCTCTGGAACTGCTGAGACGATGATTATGGCCATATTTTGGCCCAGGATCAGTTTTTGAAGTAATGTACTAGCATTATCTGAAAGGTGTTGCAACTCCCCCACACTCTGCAAAACAAAACCGAATGTCAATATGGAACATAGTATTATCCTCAGATTTTAGTATCTTTATTCCTAATAATAATGGGTGGAATTTGCTCTAGCTAAAATATGGATGCATACAAGCTATCAATTCTATTTTTATACCTAAATATTGTAATTGGAGTAACTCATATTACTCTGTGTTATTTGTAACAGGTAATTCCAAGCTATTGGTTATTCTTTTAACCTGAACTAGTTTTAACTACCTAATAAAGGAAATGGAGATATAGTACTTCATCTGCAAAAATTTTTCCCTTCTGTATTTCTCATTTCTCTACCAAGCAAGAAACAGAATACTTACTTAGAAGTTCTTTGGGAGTTATTAAAACAAAGTGTCATCAACAACCTAAGATGTTAAACCAGAAAGTTGTCACTGACATTTTATCTATGCAAAAAAGATTTCTAAACTCAAGATGTGGAGGTAAAAATGACAGATAAATGGTAAATAGAAGTACAGTATAAAGGTGTCACTTCTTTTTTGCATCTCCAGCTGCTTTCCTCCTCAGCCTTATTCAAATTTACTGCTGATTTTTTTCAAAGCTATAAAATCCTGGAGTGTAACACAACCTCACATAATGCTTCCCTCAACTTTTATAGCAGAGGTATGATTTACTATTGCAATAAACTCTGCTACCAAGTATTTTCTAACTGCTTTTATCTCTTCTGTTGTTGAATAAAATGTAAAATGAGATTCCCATATGAATATATAATTGAAGACAAAGTTACTTATTGCAGAATACTTTGGGAAGCGAGATAGATTTAGATGTGTTAGTTTAACAGTGACACAAAAATGTCTCACAATGTATAATTCTTATCTTTGATACTCAGGAGCCTCAGAATTTAAGCAGACTGGTAAAACCCACAAGAATTTGACTCTGGAATCACAGAGGCATACAGAAATTTCTGTGTTTGACTTCTGTATCAAACAATTGAGTCATTACTGCTGTTCTGATAACAGAGTTCAAATCTGATCCAAAAGCAATTCTATTTAAGCTGTTTCTGTATATTCCAGTTATGCTTCACTTTATTTTGATCAAGAATTACATTTCTATATGCTAAAATTCTGAATTCTTTGCAAAGAAAAAAGATACAAAGCATTTTATTAATACAAAATACTGTCATGTACCAACAAGCAAAATAGATATTACACTTTCTTGGTTTCGTTTTGGTTCATTACTCATTAGCTTTGCAATACCTTTCTCAGTTGCATGAAGATAGAAATAGAAGAATAAAATGAAGAAAGAATAAAAATAACGAATAATACTGTATGTATGTTTCCTCCAGATGTGAGTGCTTTAAATGCCACATCTTAGAAATGTTGGCAGCCATCGAACATCCTGCCACCTGTGGCTTAAAAGGAAGTTTGACTTAAATTCAATGAGTTTTTTTCGCAGGCCTGCATGGTGGAGTTGCAGCTTAGCACAAAAGAACAGCATGTAGTTTAAACTGTGTGGCATGAACAAACTGTCAGATGCGCAGTGTGGACATAGAAAATGGCATATGTTCTAACTTCTCTGTGCAGGGATTTCTTCATGGAACTATCCTAGGCACAAATGGAGATGGTAGCATACCAAGCTGAGTTGACTTTTGTGCTTTTACTGCAGTGTTCATATTAGACTTACATACTGTTTCTCTGCTAGTTTCTCTTCTTGGATGAACAGTGGAAACTGTGCTTACTATTTGCTACCAATTCTTCTGCTTGCTGCTTTGTCAGATTTATTTGCAAAAATTTTCTGAGCTGTGGAAAAAATGCTATAAGAAGGCTGCCATTTAAAAGAAGCATTTTTTAATCAGTTTTTTTTCAGGCCTTTTTTGTTTTCCTGAATGATCTCAAGTTTTCAAAATGTGTCTTCCTTCTGAATTGGAACTAAATCTGAAAATTCATACAAATGGATTTTGAAAAAAGTATTTTCAGACTAATCACTTTTACTTTAATTCTATTTTGTACTGTAATACACAGAATGATATAAATAGAAAATAGAACAGGATGACATTTTATGGCTGCCTGTGACAGCATGGTTTTGGATTTGCTAACCTAGTAGATCTCTTTCAATTCTGTGAATAGTAATTTCAGAAGAAAGTATTAAAGACAGTTGACATCATCAGCTTTTTACTTCTTGGAAACAAAATTTCAGCAAAATTGCAACACTGTGAGCCGTTTCACTGTTCTAGTAGCAAATGCAGCCAACATTTTCTCAAAATACACTATAGATGTCTAATATTGTTTTAAAAAGTTACTCGTAGAAGTAATTAGACTGCCATTTTGTAAGTAAGGTGTATGCCAAACAGCACTTTTGGTTTCTGCTGGCTTTTTTCTTCAGGTGAAATTGTGTTTCTAATCCTGAATGCTCTTATCATAACTCAGTAATCCTATGATAATCCTCTACCTGCATTTTTCTTCCCCTTCCTATGGGGTTTTATTTTAGATTGAATGAATGGACCATCTCATTCTTGGTGTCATTTTTTAGCCAACTTTAACATTAGCAGACAGAAAAGGCAAGGTGCAGAACCAGAAGGCTATTGCCTTGTGGCCCAGTGGACCTGGCATAGAAGAATAGCAAACAGCAATGCAATACTGAAGCACTGTGCCACTCAGACTTTTCCCAAGCATTGCTTAAAGACAAGAGGTTTCTGTAAGTACTTAAGAAGTCAGTCTCTTGAGCAGTGTAATAATAACCTTTTAGAAAGGAAATTTTAATTATAACTATTTCAGAACCTGGGGCAAAGGGGAAGGTGCTTGTCTGAATCCAGCAACCAGAGCAGGGTATAAAATTCAAGTTTCCCAATTTTTAGCCACTACTGCAAATGCCTTCTTAACACCAGAGAAGGTGTGTATAAATCACTTATCTCACTTAATCAGTTGTCTGCCATTGCAGAGGAGTTTGGATTGGTAGCATCTGTTTTTCTCATTTTCTCTCTGCCTTTGGCCAAAAGCTTAGTCTTCTGAGAACTGGAGTGATAACTAAAGTCTTTGGACTTAATATAAGAGCTTGTGGGTTAAGCGTAATGGCTTATGATGTATGGGAGGTCAGAGCAGATGATCAAATAGTCCCCTCTCACCTTAAACCATATGAAACTATATAGACTCCTGGAATATGATAAAGCTAGTGCCAGTGTCACAGATCACGATGATAAATGCTGAACTAAACCTTCTGCTTGGCTGCAGCCTGAGAACAAGACTGACTATGAGCATCGTAGTGCTGTGAAGAGATTCAGCTTGCTGCTGTATGCCAGAGAAGAGCAGCAGTGAAAGAATCTGAAATAGCTGTACCTCATGTTATATCTGGCATTTTTTGTGAAAAAAAAAAAAAAAAAAGAAAACTGTTGGAAAGTAAACTCATACTTGAAAGAATTATGCTAAACAGTACATTTGAGAGTGTGACTCACCTAAATTAAAAGCTCACAGTTGTTTGTTTTGGTTTGCTTTGTTTTTGTTGGCTTTTTTTTTTTCCTCAGAAATGAGAACTGTTATATATGGAGGACATTAGTCTTTGTTTCAGAGTCTTTCAGTTTAGCTACATATGCTGTGAACAGGTTCTCTTGAAACAAAGAGGTTATTACCGAGTCTCACGTAAGGGACTGAATCCTTTATGGCCTATGTAAGTGGGTTTCCAAAAGGATCTGAACCTGTTTTCATGCTGCTCTGCACCCGATATATACCAGTGAAAAATGCTGCTTGAGAAAAGTATTGCTTGTCCTTGGTGACAGGTTGAAGAGTGTGTTTCAGACACAGCAGGCTGGAAGTCAGAGGCTTCATTGAAGAATGGTGAAAAGCTGCTGTGGAATAAAAGCTGATTAGAAAATGTCTCAGAGGTGGGATAATTTTGGTTATGTGGAAATATGTCTGCTTTCTGTATGCGTATTCCAGACAGGAAAACAACTACCACTCTCAGATGTGTAGAGGCAAAATAAAGAGAACTGAAAAGCAGACCTAGCTCCTGAAATATGTACAGAGGCATCAGGATTGCATTTCACTCCAGTTGTTGTCATCCTTTTCCACATGCCCTCTCCTTCAGCGAGCAGCATGACTGCTTTTGCTTTTGCTTTGAAGATTTACTCAGCAGGTAGGTCTTGTGATGTGGGATGCTGCACTGCTAGCTCTGCTGCCCTTGTGCAGTGAGAAGGGCCTAATACTTTATGAAGATAAACAGACATGCATTTAGGGGAGAAAAATTTTGTAGATAAGCTTTATTATTTTCTTCTCTTTTTAATTCAAATTCTCATTTATTGTCATCAAAACACAGGTAGGGATAATGCAGTTAGATAACATTTGTGATAGTATTCTGAATGAAAATGAATGGACCAGGACTGCATCTTATAAAGTATGAGGGAGAGATGTTGCTGTAGTCAAGGTATAAGATAGAAGGATGGATAGGAATTTTCAGTTGTGCAGACATAACTGAGAAATGTCTTTTTAGATCTGTCACACAGAAAGAGTCCTTACATTTAGGCAGTATCTGGATGTAAAGACTCAGAGAAAGGAATCTAAAGAGAAACATTGCCCAGAATATCATTATTTTAAGTGGCACAATAAAAATAAGGAAACAATCAGAAAATTGAAAAATAACAAGAAACTAGCAAATTCATTTTCCCATAGGTCAGTTACTATGTGCAAATGCAATTCTGAATGTACAGAATTCTTCATATGGAGATTATAATTTTCTTAAGAATTAGAGATTGATAAAAAATATTGTCCTACCCCCCCCAGGAAAAAAAAAAAGTTGTACCCAAACCAAAATCCATTACACATTTATGTAATGAAACACAGGTAAATATCTTTCAGGAACTCAGTACTTTCCTGAACACCCATATTGACTGAGAGACTGTAGATCTCTCAGTCTCAGAAACCAACTAAAAATATAAAAGCAGCTTTATGGAATAAATTCTCAACTGGCAAAACTGGGATTTTGATGGATTTTCAACAACATATGCTCGGCTGACATAAATATATTCTATAGAATGTTTTTCTTCATCTTACTCGGAATTTGTGCCTAACCAGATATTTAGTATCTTGTTGTGCAGCTTCTTCCTTTCCAGTCTCAGTACAGATGAAGACCTGTGTCATCTGTGATCTCATTGTGACTCTGCAGGTCTGTTGAAGTCTGCTTACAGGTGCTAATGCACCTTCTGGCTATATTAGAAATGGGTAATTGAAACAGTAAAATGAAATTGGCTTGTATGGTGCAAAACCACTCTCCTTATTATCATATGGGTCTGTTAAAAGTATTTTATTTAAATGACAGTGTTGTGAAAGGTGAGGATTTGGGGAGGCTTTGGATTTGGGTGTTTTGGGGTTTTGTTTGTTTGCTTTTTGCCGGCAATTCATCATTATTCCTATTTGTCACTATTCAAAAAGGAAGAAAAATAACTAAAATTGAACATAAAAATTGAAGACTAAACCACATTCTTTTTACCTACACATTAAACTTAGTGTTGACTTCTATTTATATAAATCTGTACTGGAGTGCAGATAGAGAAATCTTATGCTTATATATATAGAAACCTTATTCTGCTAAAAAGAATGAATGTCTTTGAAGGGCATATTAAAGCTGCTTTTGCTTTTTAGCGTTACTAAATATAAATCAGGGGTTTTAAGGGTTTCCCTAGCAATGTCACCCTAACTAAGGGAACCACATCTCTCCCTAAGCAAACATCATCAATACAGTAAGTCTGTCTTGCCATGATTTTGCGGAAGTTATTCAGCCCAAGACTCCCTCTTAGATTCCAGGAAGAGTGATTTCCTTGTCAGCTTTTCTGGTGATGAGAGGTTTTTCTCGCTGTCTGTATTCCACAGGCATCAGGCTACAAAATGGCTTCTTATTTAAGTAGTTGGGATTTGCTTCTTGTGTCAGCATTATGGCACTTCAGTGTGTCTTCACTGAAGAGGTTTTGGGGTGTATGTGACTTTTATATCGAATCCCACCTTACATTTATAAGAATTAAACCTCACTAAGGCATCCTATAAGTGTAAATCAGTTGTTACATAAATGAATTTTCCTGAAAAATTTTCTCTTGCTTCCCCATAAACACGATTTTACATTTACTGATAACCCTTTGCAATTTTCTGCCCAGACAGCATGTTAGATTTCCTTCTCATGATTGCTGACTGCTAAGAAATTGTTAACCCAATGTGAAAATACTAATTTCCAGCTATAGAGTAGAGTAGAAGTAGAGTCTGAAACATGGAGTATAGCTTCTTTATTCACAGGAATATGTATTTGTAAACATGCATATACTGGCTATGCATGTAAGTTATTATTGGGTTTTGGCTGAAATAACACATGCTGGCAACTGAGCACTTTAAGGTTATGGTGGGCCTTCACTCAGAACAACATAACAAAAAACTTTATTAGATTTATTTCTGGGTATGATACAGACAGCAATGATCTTGTGTTGATAACAACAGACAACCCTTGTTTTATACAGAGTGTGTTGCATTTGCTTGGTGCTTCCTATATCATTAGTCAAGAGGTAGGGGTGGAGTCTGACGGGGACAGATGAAGTTGTTCTGGAGATATTCTGTTTCTTCCTTGCTGGGATGAGATATCAGGTAGCAGAGAACAGTTGCTCACCCTCCATGAAGGTCCTCTTGCACATGGATCGAATTAATTAACTTTCCTGCTTAATATTTGAGGTGATGTAGTGAGTTGATTGAACAGGTGGTACCTCTTAACAGATGGATAGTGCATGCTATCTGTCTTTAAAGAGCTAAAGTGACGATTTTGATTTGCTTATCTAGTATCTTGCTGTAACTGGGTTTTGAATGAGGTCATCCTAATTATGAGTCATTTCACAGCTGACTGACTTTATTCTACTATTAGTAAGAGTGATACTAGTCCTCTTTATTCACATGTATGTGTGTTACTGCCAACTGCCTTTCTTTCTTCCACTCCAATAGTTAAGGTCCTTCTTTCTAGCTGCTATTTGTTTCAGCACAGTAAACAGAATAAAACAGCCTCTGCTTACTATCTGTGGGGGAGGAGGCAGAGAAGAGAGTAAGAGCTCTATGTGCATAGGTGAATTTCAGCCTTAACCACGTGCATGCAACATATTCTTCCCAGTGCTAGATATTGGAAATTCAATGTGAATTGGTTGATACCTTTATTTCCCTTGTCTAAAGAGAGCATGGAATAGCATACAGGGCAAATAATTTTGCTGTTTGATGTAAGATTAGAAGTTTCTGAAACGTGAGTGTGATTTTACAGCTTACCGTAAAATTCAATTGCATTTACTGGTGGGTAAAAATGTTGTGAACTAATTTCACCAGTTCATTTCAGACCTTTTCGTTTAAACTGACAGAAGCAAATTATGGTACTATAGCTCATTCATCCATGATTTCACACTCCTGCACTGTAGAAAACAAGAGGCAAATCTCAATGGGTTTTACCATGGTAAACCATTTTTAATTAGTAAATAATTCTGAAGCTACAGATTTAAAACAAACCCTCGCTAAGCAAGCCATATTGTCACTTCCAATGACAGCACTTTCAGATTTCTCAATGACTGCATACATAGGTTCACTTTTCACGGCATCTTTTTCTCCAAAGAGAGTCCTGAACACTGTTGTTGTTTCTTGCCAGTTAGACTAGCATACAAATTGAGCCAAGTATGCATTTGTGGAAGCACTTCAGTCTGCAATCCATGAAACTTATAAATAGAAACTAAACAGTGAGTGTTGAAAAATATGAGGGAATATCAAACAAATATGCATTTGGCTTAATGGAAGTATGGTCAAAACCACTGTTTTCCGGTGATGGCTTTAACAGGCAGAGTGAAAAACAGAAACTTTAATGTCTTTGTAATTTCAGTTTGGTTTTAATTCATAAAGAAGAGAAGCAGTTAAAACTCCTGGGTTGGGATAAAGAGGATATAAATAAAACAAAGGGAAATACTGAGCCATGTTTCCAAAAGATTTAAAAAGACCTGGAAAAGATGATTGGAGAAAAATTGTGCAGAAACTTAGATTTTGTTTCCAATTACATTGATCTTCTTAGCTCAAAAGGATTATATCTCATACTATGTGGATGTCTTGGAAAGACATCCTCTCTCCCTACCTGTTTGCAAGTTGCGGTGGTATATCCAGTAAGAGCAAAGTATTTTTAATCATAATTTTAATGTTGCAGATTCTAGCTGACCCAGAAGCCAGTATTAATGTTGCTACTTGAAACTCCATTCAGCCCCCCATATGTGGGAATTAAAATACAGACTTTAATTGCCTTATCATATATCAGGTATTATTTCCAAAGAATCTTGATCGTATTCAGTGTGCAAAATATTCAGTTCAAGTTAATGAGCTGACCTCAGTATTTCCTTTCCTTCTTGTTTTTCATTGTATGTTGATGTTATTTGTTGCAGTCTTCATATCCTGTTTTCAAGAGAGAGCTATTAGCTTTCTCATGGAATTTGCTATGACATTTATCATTACTGTATCTGAATGCTTTGCAAATATTAACATATTTATTCTTCAGTGCAAAATCAAAAGGGTATTAGAGCCCTTTGAGGCTATGAAGAAGTGGAGCATAAGGCACTGTTGCATGCATGATCTCAACTCTCAGACCCTAAATTAAACACGAAATAAAGAACGGAAACTAAAGGTAAAATGACCTGACTTCAGTAACATTTCATCTTATTTGCAGGATGTCATGTAAACATTGGTTTTAGTAATGGAAAGTAAATGGCACTGGTGGGAAGTGATTTAACCTGTCTTAAGGGTGATATCTAAAACATGGCATCCTTGGCAAATGCCCACTTCTCTCTCTGACTTTGAAAAGAAACCTATTCTTTTCACCCTAATTGGTCATTTGTAGAGAGAGTAACAAATTACCTAGTGCCATATACACATTTTGTATGGAGAAAGCAAGGTCAAAACCTAATTCAAAGTGGGATTCATTATATAGTTTTTCCAGGGGACGTTTTTAAATCCTTTAGTCTCTATATTGTAACACAAAGATTTGAAACAAATTATCAATGTCTGATCACTATACGACTATTCACTACTAAATTTTGGTTTATTCCCAGGAGAGTTTTGTCCTGTTGCACTCAGACAGTGTTTTCTTTTAGACAGTTTCTTTCTCAGTGGATTTCTTTATGTTGCTTCCATCCATTTCCTAGTCCTAAGTCTGCAGGCCAGCTAGCAGCTTTTCTCCCAGTTCTTTGCTTCCTTTCACCACCTTCCTCTACTCCCACTGGTAAATGAGAATTGATATCTATTCTTATTTTGTCCTTGGGTTGCCATAAAACCTTGATCTTATCTACTGTCTTTGTGCTGCCTTTCATTTCATTCTTCTTTCCTACTTAGCAAGTTTCATACTGCTTCCTTGACTCCTATCCTCCTCTTTTGGTCCAGTTTCAGTCATCCTTTGTTACATTTTTACTTCTAGGCTCAGCTTCCTTGCACTTTCCTGGTCACAGCGTACATCCCTGGCATCCTTTTACAGAGGTCTAGCTCATATCCCCATGACAGTCTAACTATTGCTTCTTACATCGTGTTCCAGAAGACAAAAGAAAGTGTTGTTTCTCCATAAATTACTGTATTCTGGAAAAATATAATGCATCAAAAATGACATTCAGGGTTTTTTTTTTTTTTTTTTTGGGGGGGGTCCACACACACACACACACACACACCCCCCACTCCACCCCACCCCACTCCTGGATTTTTACTGTTCAAATGAGAGAAATCAAGAAATTAAAAACAAAACAAAAGAACCAAAAGACCCCAACCAAACAAAAAAAACCCCAAATACCACATTTAAAGACGTTACGAACTCTGGTTGAACGGGTAGCTGCCTTGCTAACTCATCTTCCCCAAATCACATGTGCTGCAATTTACAGGAATAAAGCCTTCCTATACTGTTTACTTTTCTCAGGCTTCCGTAGTCTAAACTGCTGCAAAGCAAAATTAACATCCTTCTCGTCAGTCTCCTACTGCTGAGAGAGTTTTGAATAGCAGCAGGAAAATATGACAAAAGGCTCTTGTCAATTTTAACTCTGCTGTAGCCTGTCAAATCTTTGGGTTACAGCAGTGACACTCCAGCTGTCTGTCTGCTGATTTCGAAAGCAAGCACCGTATTGCCTTCATTCAGTTCATAGTTTTGAGACCTTCTTTTCAGAATTTAAAAAAGAATATTTAGGTTCTGCAGAAGCTGATAAGGGCCTGAAAGAAATAAATATATTCACTAATGACTCAGATCAAATTTCCAGGTTGATGTTAATTTGATTCACCCATATAAGTGGACTCGAACTTAAGTACTACATTGCATTTTGATATCCTGATATTTCTTTATGATGAATATCGCACAGAGTGTAATGAAATTAACCCAAGTACTAGAAACATCACAAGAAAGTGATCCTGCTGAGTGTTCAACTGAATGAACATAGATGGGCAAATGGGCTCTTTTAACATCTGAGTGTGTCTCAGAGAAATTATGTAGGTGAGTATTGACATGTAGGGAGCTAAAGCATTAGGCACTTTCAAAATATGCTGCTTCTAAGATTTTCAAAAGATTTTTTTTTTCTGCATGTACACAGTTATGGTTTGTATTATTGACATCACTTGGAGGATTGCATACAATGATGCTTCATGTGACTATCAGATAGAATCCTCATCTTGAAATCCTCTATTACCTGTAACTTTCTTGTCACTTCAAAACAAAATGACACATGAAGGAAAATCTTTACCCTGTCAGGCTTCACTAATGTATTGTAGCTCCTGTAGTGTTCTACTAAAGTGTCAGAATGCTGTGCAGAATGTCAGCACCATCAAAAAAAAAAAAAGAAATCAGCTAGTTCACTACCCCCCACACCTATCCTTTACTTTAAAACATTTTAGAAATAAGCTGTTGTGTTGGAATTGCTTTGCCCAAGTCCTTTAAAGACAACAATTGCAAAGAAATCCAACTGCCCTCTCTCTCCTTGGCCTGGAAAGACCTGAATATTCTAGCTTTCTCTGTAGCTAGCTCTGCTGGAATTTGAAGAATTTCTTCAAAGTTTGATTGTCGGTATCCCAACCCCTGTTAAACTCTGGACAATGCTTAGGGAATTAGTTTCAGAGCAATATTTAGGGTCTAAAGGAGTATGTCTGTTTAATCTGGCAAAAGCCATCTCAGCAGTATTATTAAGCCACTATGGAATTTTCAAATGCTGGTTTCTTTGTTCTTCTTTATTCTGGTGTCTGTCCTGAATTGCTCCCAGATCAAAGAGATGTGAAAGTCCCTTATGATTAAGGGTCTTTTTGTAAGAGTGTATGAGTGGCCCTGTGCCAGACCACCACCTTTCGTTTTTGTAAAACCCTTCACCTACAGATGACAGATAGTACAGTGACTGAGCAGTAGTTGTTAGAAGGATGGTGAAAGAGACAAAGCTGTCAATGGAGTGTTGGCAGATTCACAAATATGTGGCTATTCTACCATGCTTATCCCAAGGCGAGATAGTATCCATTGAATTGGGTATTGCTTTGCAAAATCACTGCCATTTAAGCACTGGAAGATAGAAAATCTTTCAGGCATCTCGGGTCATCAAGCCTTAGAAGCTATCCTTGCTATTTTGCTCTGCTGGTGCACAAGGTGCTGCAGTTTGCTGTTTTCAAGTGTTGGTAAAAAATTTGAGAATAGATAATGCTATTGATTATAGCAAATAGGGCAATGATTGAAGCTTCTGATATTCTACCAGTTCCGTATTCAGCCATCTCTACAAGAATTTGAAATGACACTGTTGGATTCACAGATTTTCATGTGGGCATCTGTATACTGTGGCTATATAATAAATACATCTTGCATTTGGTAGAAGTCACTTATCTGAAAAAAAAAAAAAGAACAAAAAAAAAAAAGAACAAAAAAAAAAAGAACAGCAAGGTTTAGAACAATGTTTCGATACCCTTGCTTTTAACAGAACGTATTAGTCTGGTTCTAAGTCATCATTGCCTTCCATTGCAAAGCATGGAAGCTGACATATTAGGCATTTTATTACCAACGTATGCCAAAAAGATAGGAAAACTATTTTTAGAGATTACAGGGAATTATTACTAGGCAAAAGGATTAGGGTTTTGCAAAATATTTCTGGTCTGGAAAAGCATGGTTTTCAGCTCAATCCTGTTTCTCATCAGTCTTTTGAAAAATGTTATTTGTATAAGGTTTTCAAAGATACCTGTGAAATAAACCTTCCAGGTCTCTTGCATTACGTATTCTCTAGGTTGTCTTTTTTATGAAAAAGGATGGTGCTTACTGGTTCATAAGTGAGAATCTTTCCTGATTGGCATTTAAAAGGGTCAGACCTGTATTTTCAATACAGTTTCTAATCTAGAAGCTTTAGGGAGTTTGGTCAAGTTCCTGGCATGGAGCTGCTGTATAAAGTTATAGAAACTATGGATTTTGTATAAAACTGTGCCTAAATCATTGAAATTAGGTACACAGATGGTTTAGTTACAGTTGTTGGTAAAAAGTCCCAAAGAAAACAAATCACCTCGAAGACAGTATGCAAAAAAATAAACAAAATCAAATTTTCCTTGAGGGTAATCTTGAAAGGAGTTTACTGTTGTAGTACTGTTTATGAACCAGGGAAGGGTATTTTGACTTGAAAAGTGATTTAAGTATGCAATTTTCATTTAGATTCTATTCTTGCAAGTGGATACACTTGGTTCTTTGACATAATTGTGATTCTATAGATGTGTGTGTGTGTAGCCATAGTCTTGATCAACACATTATTTGTAAGTGCACGCAGTGCTATGCTGTGTAAGCACTTTTGAATTCAGGACTCTCTTCATCATGGAGAATAGACTTCTTAGGGGAAGGAAAAAAAAATACATCTTTAATTAACAGAAATAAAAATGAATCTGGTCATTTCTCCAGAACAGAGCATAACTGCTGAGAACAGTAAGTGTTCTAATTGTAATTCCAGAAACCTCTCATGGTATTTCTTATTTATTTATGTAGCAAAATGCATGTGAAAATTTCAACTCCCTGGTCTAATTAATTCTGCTCACTAAGATTCTGACTGGCAAGTCTTCTCTACGCTGAGCTTTTGTGGTTTTGCTGTTCATATATTTCTTAATTATTTTGGTCAAAAAAATCTATGCTCATTTGCCTCAATTAATTTCACTCAGTTATGACTGGATCCCAGGCAAAAGTCTTTTAAGAAGAATTTTAAATTAGTTTTTTGCTTTTTTATCCTCTAGACTCTTTCACTGGTTTTGCCAACATGTCTACTTTTTTGGCATACCTGCTTTTGCTGCCTAGATTGTGTTAGTTCTTCTCTCAGAATCAGTCGTAAGCAGCTTGCAACCAGATGCCTGATTAAAAAGTTAGCGGACCTTGAGTGCAATTACTTCAGCTCTACGGCATTCATGCATTAAACCCAGTGTTAATTGTTTCCCATTTTTGTAACGATCCTTATAATAGGATAAAACCAGAAGAGATCATTTCTTGAAGTTAAACCAGCAGAAAATAAAGACATTAATCATCTCAATATGAAATTAAAAATAATCACAAGTAAACATAGAGGTTCTTTGTGTTAGAAACCAGTGAAATTTATCATTGGTACAGTTTGCAGTATTCATTCACCAAATTTATTATTTGTTATATTTGAAAGCAGGATTGAGTAAAGCAGTTTCTGAAATGCTGGTTTGAAGGGGTTTCACACCATTATTATATAAGCAATGTTTGGATATTATCATAGATAAACATCCATATCATGTACTGTTTATAAATGTTCATAATTTTTCCAGAAATAAATAGATTTATGGTTTCACTTGGACTACTCATCTACAGTATTGCATGATTTTAATAACAACTTTTATGTATTTAAAGAAATCCTAGCTAAAAATATCTTTGAAGTGACAATAAAGGATAACCTGGAAACACAGTTAGCTGAGTGGTATCACAGACTAATGACCTCTTTTAAGATTAAAGCAACCCCTGTAATTATTGGAAAACTTACATTTAGGTATTTTCATAACAATTTAATAGAAATTTTTATTCAGAATATCCTGTTCTCACCATTACTTTATAGTGGGTCTTCCTATGTTTATTTTCCCAAGCATGCTCTACCTGTTTGCAGGTAAAATACCACCAGGTTTTACAAAGAAATGTTTAAAAGGAGGAGGAAGAAATGTAATTTCTATTTATGATTGCTTTAAAAATCAAAGCCTGAAAAGGCTTACCATGAAAGTACAAGTCTTTGCCATAAGATTAAAATTAGGAGATTAAAGAAAAGAAGCCAAGGAAAATCTGTTGCCTTTTTTTTTTTTTTTCCCCTTGTGGTGGGGGGGTTGGGACTTTTTGGGGGGTTTTTTTGAAGGAAAGTCTATTCCCAGAAAGAACCAGAAAGCATAATGGTTATGATCCATCAAGCAGGACAAAATCACCAACCATAGTACTCATATGGAGCTGTTACTGCTACCTTTGTTATTTCCCCATGGCTCTGTTGCTGTCTTTACTTCATCGAGTCTTCAATCAGATTGTAAATTTTCTGAGGGAACACCATTCTTTTCTATGTTATTTGAGTGTTACCTCTCATAGTGCCACTCATGCTTTTCCTTCCAGCCTTCCCCTGTTAAGTGTTAAGCTTTTTACAATCAACTAAATTGAAATTATAATTTTTTTTCTTCCATCTCAAATTATAAAATGATAAAATATTTATGTTTTGGATAGCATTTGCTATCTGAGCATCTTAAATTCATTTGGAAATATCATGTTAGCTTTTATAAGTGTCATGCCTAACTGAAAAAAAAAGGCAATGATCTTTCCTACTTACCAATAAGCAAAAATGTTGAGTGTTTCACATCACTGGCAAATGACAGCAACTGACCACTGTCAGGAGGTTCTCAGTACCTGGAATATAGACCCCAGGTACCTGATTCTGAGTCTAATTGAAAACTTTTGATTGATTGCAGAGACTTACATGAAATCTGTCACAGAGTCAGTCTTCTAATGCCATGTCCTGTACTTTAACCATGATCACCTTCCATCCCCAGGGTGAGAATGACTACTTATATCCCCTCACATTAGCTTCTCTGTCATTTTCAGTTTTGCTTAGAAACTCAGTATCATGAATTCTTTAAGATACTACTTGTCTGACCTGGCCCCTGATTTTGGTTGTTAAGATTCAAGCTAGCATTCCATATGGTATCCTCTACAAGGGCTGCACGAACTGGACCTAGTTGGTGTTTTGCCATTTTTAAGGAAAGTGCCAGCTGTTAGTCATTGTGCTTGTTACTGAATATCATTTGAGATGATGCTAGTGGGCAAAGTCCTAAAGGATATTTGGCATTACTGCTGTTATAAATATCTGCAGCCAGTGTTATTGAGTAAACGGTTTCATCTATGTGTGAAATCTTATGAGGAAAAAAAAAGGACAAAAGAAAAAGAAATCAAGAAATTAGAGCACATCTGTCTTTCTTTTCCTTCCATCTGTCAAACCAGGGCATGTACCATATCATTTTTTTCCTAGTGTAGAAAACATTTGGCTTCCTTGTTATGAAGTTAACTACATACAATTTGATGTTGGATTATTTTTGTTACTTTTACTGTTGTTGTTAGGACTGCTATTGAAAATATATTATCCAGAGGGTTTCTAGTTCCAATTCCGCAGATTTTGAACTACGTATTTGCTAAGACATAATGATAAATAACCTTGCCTCTACAGAGCAAAGCCCATACCCTCTGGTCTTTTTCAAAGTGCACATAAGGCATTTCTCTAATATGTTATACATGCATGTTTTAGGCTCTTGTTTGCATTAGATGCAGAATTGATTATTTAATAATTTTAATTGTATTCCTTTCAATAAAACAAATAGTTACAGTAAACATTATCTATGAATATTCCTATGGAAAAAGGTAATTTTACGTTAACCACTTAACCTGCATGTAATTTTACCTGCTTTTTTCCCTAATTCTAGGAAATATTCCAGAGAAATGCCTGATACCAAAGACTGATCTAATTAGCTTACCTGCTGTTTTTCTCCATTACATTATTATAGCTGTTGTCACTCTGCCTCAGTAAAATGTCTGTGCTGTTTTAAATAGCAAAGGGAATACATCTCTGCCAAGTGGGATTTCTATGACTACTCTGTAACCTGCATATATATGTGAGGAATGATCTGACCAAATGTGATGCATGCTTGACACTTTAGTAGTTTGGCCAGTCTGTCATTGTGTAATGGAAGTTTTAATTGAAAAATTACCTGTCAGTAAAAACAGCAATCGTTACTGTACTGCAAGGCCTCCATTACCTTCTGGAGAATAACTGCAGGATTTAGCCTTTAATGAAACCTGCTGTCTTTTTATACTGAAATTTCAATCTCACTTTGACTGCCACATAATTTCTGACTATGTTTTTTTTGGCCATTGTGTAAATCAGAAGTTGAGGGCATGCTTCATATATGATGGCTTGACTTCACGAACGAAGATTTTGGGAAGCTTCATATATAGCTGATTAATTGCACATAAGAATTTGATCTCCATTTAGAAATTAGAAAGATAAGACATTAAAAGGCTATATATTTCATTGATTGTAGGAAGTTCAAGCGCAGGAACCTGCACACACAGAGAAAACACTGACACACAAAACACTTCATGTCAAATCTAAGTGATAATTTAATATACTTAAAGCTTGTTTAAGAAGCCATAATCAGATTTAAATTTTTATATCCAAAGAACACTTATTAGCACATACTGGAAAAGAAAATCCAACGCTACAAGGCAGAAAAGTAGATTATGTATGATACGTGTCTTCACTTATCATACAAAAGATAATATCTGTGAATAATGTGATTTAGATTAAACAGGTTGGTAAAGTCAGAGACATTCAGAACAACGACTGTTAGATGACAAGAAAAACTTGGAATTTTATTAGCTTTAATGTTAGTGAAAGTGTTGATAAGCAAATCCTAATCCATTGATATCAATGGTAAACTTTCCAGTACCTTTACTAGGTTCTAGGTTAGGCCCATGTTTGTTCCTTCTACAAATGAAATTCAAAGTTCTGTGAACAAGTATTGAAGTCTCTATTTCAGAAAATTTTCTCAGCCTTGAAGTTGTTTTGCTTGCTCTTTTCACTGCTTTTTTATATTACTAGTAACTGTAATGTAATAATGACAACTTCTTCCTCTGCTCATTCTCTCTAAAAATAACCAAACCAAACCAAACAACAAAAACCAAAAACCAAACGAACCAACAAACCAAAAAAAAAACCCCACAAAAAAAACCCACAAAAAAACCCAACAAAACAAACAAAAAACAAAACAACTTTCCCTTTTCAGATTTCTGCTGAAGTAGGCGTGGTTATCTACCATTTTTGACTAGTCATCACCGTATTTGCAGTTCCTGTGGAAATACATCAGACTTACATATCCCTGATCTGTCAACAATAGAACTCAAACCAGGGGGTTTAGGTACATTCTGTATATGCCTTGTCAACTCCTGAAGACTGAGATAAGGTTGCTTCCACACAGACTGAGCTCTGTTATGTATTCTACAGTTTGATAACACTTTAAATCTCCAAGTACCACCGTGCATTTTATTCTGTCTGTCATAGTAGTCCATATCAGAAAGGATCCTGACCTACAGCTATAGGAGAAATTGGTATTAAACCAATAATGTAAGTCAGTTCAATCTGCATAGTGGATATAATTTATTTAGTAATTGCTCTAATGCTGAATTCTCATTCAGAAATGTGTCCTGTCTGTTCAGTAGATAGCTAGTAATGTAACCTAGAATGTATCATGACATAACAGCAATACTCCTAAACCATTGGTTTAGGTTTAGATAAAACATCTTTGGACTTCTTTTTTTATTATTCAATGAAAAACAAAGAAACACAGGCCATGTGCATATACAGTATTTTTGTGAAGTGCAGTTTCACTCATTTGTGGCTGTTTTTCATGCTTTTATTTAGTTTAATATTGATGCATAAAATAAAACAGAAAGTGAAACATAAGGTTTGTGCTTGTCAGTTTGCCTACTGAAAAGCCAGCATTTGCAAAATAAATATAAAATACCCCTGAAATGTTAGTAAATATTGGGCCTAAAAATCCACAGTCTTTGTCTATCTGTATTAATAGAAGTGGTTATGTGCTCTAGATATAAACTACACAAATAAATCAATCAGTTTTAAAACTTGGATCAAAAGTGATGACATACAACAAATTATGTGAAATGAGAACTTGCTAGTATGTACATTTGGAAAAAATATGCACTAATCACTAAATGGTTTACATTCAAAATAACTGTCTAGTGTCCTGCTTTCTTCATTTTGTAAGCAGATAATGTTAGAGAAGTCACAGGGCAAGATAATTTGAAAGTCTGTAGTTTTGACTATTTGACTTGAATCTATTTCCAACAGAAGCTAAGCAGAAGTAGACGGTTGTTACCACCAGTCGATGTAACTTGACAGGTTTCTGTGAAGTTATTCTTTTAGACCACAGAAAGAAAGAAATTCACCAGTGTGAGTTCACATTACTAACACTAAAATCAGCTGGCACAAATTAAGTTAGATCATCGATACCAAAACATTAACATGGACTATCAAAATTACCTCTTGAACTATTCTGAGGGGACCCTGGGCACTGGCATAATTTTTTAAAACTATCCATATAATTGTCAGAGTTGTTGCTTTTCCTGTAACTTTTAATATGGCAAGAGCATGCCCTATGTAGTTTGTGGAAAATACTGAAAGTTGGGTGAAGTCAAATAATAATAGTGATTCTTGTCAGCTCTCATTTAGCTTCTACATGAGGCCAGCAGAAATTATATTTCTAACTACTCTCACAGTAAGAAACCTGTAAGAGTATCTGATGTTTTGATAGTACGGTAGTACCACTGTCTTCTCTGTGTTGCTGTGTCCTTATTTTTTTCCTCTCTTTTTTTTCATCTTGTTTGTTAATAAATGAGGTTTTAGCTTTCTAAGTGGCTAAGCTGCTGAAGTATATTTTGTATTTTTTTCTAGAAGTCTCTATGTGGAAACACCTTAATATGCTTACTCTTCATTATGCATCTGTAGCAGAGATTTGGTCCAACAGTAAACATGGCACAGGAATGAAAGACCCATTAGCAAAACAAAAAAGCCTATTCAACCATGGAAAGTCCTAACACCCTCTGTGGATTTAGTTTTTTGAGCTTTGACATCATAAGATATTAGCAGGCAGATGTTGTATGTGGTGGTAAAAGAATTTGTAGTTGGTATTTGTAATATGTGGTGTTCTCTGTGGAATCCTAAGTGAAAAGCTGGGGATTTGGTTTTGTTGGTTTGGGTTTTTGGTTGTTGTTTTTTTTAATTTTCTTTATCACATGTTTACATATGCAAAATGAGAACCCCAAGGCTTTGGGAGTGCAAATAAGAAAAAAAAAAAGAATTAGAAAACTGCTCTTAGGAAAGCAGTTCTTAAGGACATTTTGTTCAAGTAACAAAACATAGGTAATACATTATTGCCTAGTTCCTTTTCTAGTACAGGTGCAGGTATTTTTTTAGCAGGGGTGTTTTATTAACTTATAGCATGTGCAATCGATTGTGATAATAGTATTAGTTTCAAAATTAAAATATTATAGAAATTGCATCTTTCCCAGGATGCATCAGCTTAACTGTATTATCCTTGACAATTGTGTCTACTTTCAGCTTTTCTGATGTGGATCCATTTATCTAATGTGACAGGTATAGTGTCCATTGTTTTAATAGATGTACAACTGCTTTCTAGACTCATAACATGTAAAAGGTCTTATCCTCAAAGGGCAATGCTGCTGCTGTTTCTGCTTTTCCTACTTGTAGGAGAAAACATGACTGCTGACTCAGAATTAATTGTAGCCAGTGAGCTGTCAGTGACAGATACCCATTGCACACACTAGTACTAGTTCAGAAGGTGATATTTTAATGTACCATTTCCCCTACGGCATCCCTACATTGAGAGCCTCCTTCCTTCCTTGCCTTCCCGCCATCCACATACTAATATAGGATATCATAATCTTTATGAGAATTCATTTTTTCCTGCATGTTTTAATCCTTGCTTTATTGAGGGGCAATATGATCTTCTTAATTGAATTTCCTCTAATTCACATAAATAAATGTAAAGATTGACATCACAATGTTACTATGAGTACTGGTTGTTTCAAGGTGTGATCATTTAAAGGGCTCCAAATTTTCCTTTTTTTCTTTTTCTTTTTTTTTCTTTAAAAACTCTGTTAATCTGACTAGCTTTAAAGCCCTGTGATACAAATCTTCCTAATGGACAGCTGGTTGTTTGCTCCTAAATGTGTGGATTTTGAAGTACGATTTTCTTCCTTTTATATACACAGTTAAAACCAAGGTATTCAAATCCTGAGGTTAGTTCTATTGCAGAATGAGGGCTGCATCACCCCATACAAAAGATTGCTACCTTTATGCAAAAGCCGTGGCCTGCTTGATTTCCAATGTCACATGCCATACTAAAGAAATGGAACAGAATACTAAAGTGATCTTTATGCACCTTTCTCTTTCCTGAAGATCATTGGAAACTTTCTTGCTTCTTGGTACTCTGCATATCTGCTGTAGTGACTGACAGTGATGAAAGCATACATATACAGCACTTCTGTAACACAATAATTAGCAGCTTTGACAATAAGATGCAGAATCAAGAATGATTATTGATGTGCTACCACATCTATCAGTTTACTCAATACAATTAAAAATTTTAGTTGAGGTAATGGTACTGTAAATCATTAAATATTATAAAAATAATTTATGTTAATGTTATAAATATAATTGCAAATATAACAGTCAGTATTTTCATAGATAAAATTAATAGGGTTATTTTTATAAGCAGCCTCCAGATAATGTATATTCCTCAGATCGAAAATATTCTAAATTTTTTTTTCTCATATTTAAGAATGTAATTTATTGTTAAAAAAAAGTCCCTGAAACTTTATTACAATGTTCACACTACTGAAGCCAGATGAGTTTTAGAGAATGTAAATCAGGACAAATTTATTATTATAATTAAACTTGTAAAATTTCAGCAACAGCTGTTTCTACCTTTTAATTGTTCATATACATTATTTATTAACAGATGCTTTTTACTAATGTGAAACTTCTCAGAGTGTAGAGAAGTTATGCTGGTTATTGTTATAATTGGTACAGTGCTTCTGCAATGCTTCTTCAATTGAGTGCACTGGTGCATTATCTATATTGCTAGGAGGAGCTCATCATCAAAATCAAACTAAACAAATCAATTGATGTTCACTGAAGTCTTTAAATTACTAAAGATCATATAAAATATAACTCTATTACAACTGAATTGTTTATATGTCAGCTTCTTTGCATCCTGTAACACAAATAAGCTCTTAAAAATGTGCCAGAGCAACAGGCAAGTCAGTGTAGTATCTTTTTGACAGTGAGATCTGTTTCTTCAGCTTCTTGTATTCTAAATACTTAATGGCAGCTAAAATTTCAAGTGTTGAATGTCTAATGTTAGGTGCCTAAATAGTTAGAGGCAGAGTACAAGATCTATCTTTACTTACTGGTAGGATAACTTTGGGCGTTTAAATTTTAAAACTCTGATTTTCATGTCTCTCTCTATTGTTAAGTAGTATATCAACACAATCATCAAAGAAATTAATGTCTTAAGTCTTCTAATATATAAGTTTACCTAGTCATCTGTAGTCAATGAGTACAGACATCCCAAAAAGGCATTTTACTGTTACTTTGCAATCACATATTTTTAGAAAAACTATCCCACGTATAACGCTAATTTTTAATGGGTATCTACAAATACATTTTCAATTAATCCTTTCTCAGTGTTATATTCCACAGAGTTTCTGGTAAGAAACATGCAATAAATATAGGAAACTGTGGTTTACTAATGTCTAGCCATTTGGGTGAATAATGTTTCTGAACATTAGTTTAGTTGTTTACTGGTAACACACCTGGTTATTTTCTTTTATATTTTATTGTGTACAGCATTTTCCATCACTTCCCCCCACTTGTCTTTCCATGCATCTGGGATAATAATTTGCATAACTGTAGGCATAGAACTAATTTCCTGAGTCTCAGATAATTAATTCAGGAGAATGGGGGCTGAGACTCAAAATGTTGAGAATTTATTAGTACTTTACCAAACTCCCATATTGAATAAGGTAACACTGATTTTGACTAGATTAAATTGTAACACTCAGTTTTCCTCTTAGGTCACATTTACCTTGTAATCAGAATGATCATATACAGGTAACAATGCTCATGAGAAAAAAGAGTATTTGCCTTCTAAGTGGATATTAGGAAGGAAAAACTTAAAATAAAACATAATAGTCCCATGTTTATTCTCTTTAGTTAGAGGTTTGTCAGTATTCAGAGTGTCCACTTAAAAAAAACCAACAAACCAAACCAAACCGAACCTAACCAAAACCAAAACAACGACAAAACCCAACCCAAACCAAACAAAAAAACCCTGAACACATAAAATCAAGTAAAACCCAGAAATACTTTATGGCTCAAAGAGTACAGTTTCATGAAATAAAATGAAGGAATATCACCACATAAGCAAAAAAAGAAAGTGATATTACAGCAACAAAAAAAAATTACTAAAACCATAGGGTTTGACTGCCGGTCTCTTCATTCACTTCATTCACTGTCTCTGCAAAACTAAAACAACACCCCAACCAGAGAGGCTGTTTGTTCTCCACGTTTAAATGTGCTTGGGACTAGAAGGCAGACACTTCCTCCCCAGTCAGTGGTTAGATTGTAATTGATAATGTTGTAATAGTTGATTAAATTTATGCATCCTTTTAATATATTACAGAGTAATTTACTGATTTCTATGAAATTTTAGTATTGCAAAACTGAACAGAAGAAATCAAATGATTGTCTGGTATAACAAATATTTATATTCTGAAATCAGTAACAACATTGTTACCTTAGGGGGAAAACCAAGTTAAATACCTATCCACTCCAACTATTTATGTGGGTAGCATAGTATGAAGATGTACCGTGAAGATGCGGTAGGAATTGCTTTTTCTTTTTTCGTTCTTAGTTTAGCCTGAGAGATTGATGGAAACCTTATCTATCTCCATTATCTTGGCTCTGTGGGGAAGATATCAAGATGGGCATGGAGAATGGATTATCCTGTGATGCAAGTAGGATCCTTGAATAAGGACTGTCATGGGGACTGCATGAGGGAGTTAAGTTTTGATGTAGCCAAAAAGAAAATAACCCATTTTTCTTAGCAAATTTCAGGGATCTACAGCACAATTTGTACATAACACAGAGTTGAGCCAGGATTACTGGAAGAAGCAAGAGTGGCTTTTACAAAGAAAGTAGAATGATTTTTATCTCAGATTCATATTCTGTAAGCTTGAGTGAAACATGAAAGAAGAATATGTGTATAAGTGATCACTAAGCTACATTATGCAAAGCCCTGTTTAAGGTGCTTTGTGGCCTTCTTGCAAGATGCACTACAACTGCACACTTTGAAAGCAACTCACAGTCCAGAAGTACATTTTCATTAAACTTTCCAATTTGGAAAATAGAAGGTAGATTGTAGATTTTAGAGAGTTTTCATTAAGTCAATCAGAACTTGAAAAAAATACATAACAAACTATTATTTATAAAAACAAAATAATAAGCAACAATATGTTGATACAAACACCTTGCCCATTCTTTCTATGGTGCAAATACATAGATATTTTCTGTGTAAGTTTCCTGTTGTATTTTACTTTAAAAAGAATCTCCTTATCACGAATCACACTCTTGCCACATTAAAAGATGCACTGTTTGTGCTTCCAAGGTATGGATTTAAGAGAAAAATGTGGTTTTATCTTGTGAAAAACAGAACAGTTTAAACTGTAGAGCATTTGGTGGTGGTTTAAACTATAATTTAAAGCTTGGTGGTACCTAGCATATCTTTTCTCTTCCTCTCTGAAACTGTTATTAACTGTCATTTTTGTGACTTGACTTCCATTTAAAAGCTTGATCTCATAAAAAAAAAAATAAAAAATCCATGGTTTAGTACATGAACCAAGAGACTCTATGTTCATCCTGTGAGAAACAAACTCTATCAAACAGACATATTCCACAAAGGATCTCCAATAAAGCATTTTTTTGTATGAGTGTCCTTAAAACACTGTCTTACACTTTTGCAGAAACATAATTTCAGGGTATTTGTCTACTGGGTTTTTTAAAATAAGTTTCTTCTCTGGAGAACTGAGTGGGTTTTAAGTTTCACTGAAGTATTTCATGTATAGACTCTTTGTCTTCAATAAAGGTAAATTGTTTTCTCAAGTTTCTCTTTAAAGCCTCCTTTTCAACACTTTCCACAAGGGAAATATTCCTTTGTTTTTTTTTTTTGTTTTTTTTTTTTTTTTTTTTTTTTTTGGGTTTTGTTTGTTTGTTTGTTTGTTTTGTCTTTGTTTTTCCTTCATAATATTCCTTTGCTATCTTAACATAAAGTATGGCATAGATTTTCAGAAAGCAAACTGAAACAATTTTTGTGGATGAAAAATCTCCCTATCTGAAATAAAAGGTGTGTCATACTTGAATATGTATTCTGCTATGCAGGAGCATGGCCCATTCTGTAAAGCTTAATTTGACTTTCTGTGAATTAGAAGTTTTGGTGACCTCTGCCTGTCTGGAAAATCAAGGAGAAAAATCAAGGCTCTTAACTTACAACTATAACAAGTGGAGAAGAAGGCATTTTGTTTAAAGTACTGATTTGTAAACTCAGAAGCCAGCTCAGCTGATTAAATTTCAGCAGGTTCTATTTGCAACAAGCCAGTGTAGAAATTTTTTTTTAATTATAGCTTGGTTTATAACAATGGATGGGATCTCTAGCCAAATCTGTCCCTGTGAGACATTCAGCAGTGGAACAATAGTATAATTATTTCTTGGATCCCTGATTAGCAAAAACAATACAATAGTTGTACAAAGCTTGAAAGTCTGGTTTTCAGAATAAAACAATCTCACCATGCAAAAGCTCTTCTTAATGCTGATTTCTGTAACTTGCTGTTTGATTCAAACCCATAATAGGAAGTAAAATGCATTTTAGAAGCTAACATACAATGGAAAACACTGAACAGTTTTTGAAAACCTGTATTTATACTTCCTACATTAAACTTCTGTTTCCAACACAACTCGCAACTCATCTGCTGTAGGACATTTCAAACTCTTGATATCACAGGGCATGATGTTTCCTTTACTTCAGAATTTCAGCACTCAGGGCCACAACATAATTTACTCTATTTACAGCCCACTTTCTGCCTGTGTATGAGGATTTCTGGAAAATAAGGCAGCAAAAAGTTATCTCACAAGCAGCGTCCAAACCTCACTGGTATTGGCCCACCTTCTCTAGAAATCCATACTGTGGTAAAATTCCTACCAATTATTTTGCTTAAGTAAGGATTTCATTATTGTATCTTCAATGCTCTATGCCAATTTCAAAGCAATAGATTTGTATGCCAGTGAATTACAAATTCTGGTATCAGAATACATTTCATACAACTAGGATTGTCCGAAATAAAGTACCTTGGTAAAATTTTGTTTTCAGCACTCAAAAATTCCAAAACTGCTTCAGGTATTTCTAGATTTTTCCTTTCATTTTCAATTAGAATTCATAGAATCACAGAATTACTAAATGGCTGAAGTTGGAAGGGACCTCTGAAGGCCATCTGGTCTAATCTCATCTGATCAAGCATGGACACTGAGAAATTATTTTTAGGACCATGTCCAGATGGCTTTTGGACGTCTGCAAGGAGGGAGACTCCACAACCTCTCTGGACCACTTGTACCAGTGCTTAGTTACTCAGCAAAAAATTGTTCCCTGACGTTCATAACTTCCTGTGTTTCACTTTGGGTCCGTTATTACCTGTCCTGTCACTGAGCACCACTGAATTCCTCATACCAAGGAAACAGAAGTGAGAAAAACAGGACAGAAGACTATGAGGAAAGGAAAATTATGAGACTAAAATATTTTTTTAAATGTTTCCAGTTTCTCCAAATATTGTAATGAAGAAAAATGCAATGTTATATCAAGCACAGGTTCTACTTTTTTGTGCTTGATCCAAAAGAGTAGGAATGTTCCCCACACTCCATCATCCGTTCCTCCCCTCCACCCAAGAGATCTTGTTGATATTTTTATTGGTATTTTCAAATATCACAGGTGTTACTTATATTCACTAATTCTACAAATTAAAATTGGTAGAAAGTACTAGGTATGCATTTGGTTTCCTCGTAGCAGGAAAGAAGCAGCTGGACCAGTTTTATGTGTGGTTGATTTGATATAATTTTGATTGTTACTATGATTAAAGAAAGTATCAGCTGGCTGACCACCTGGTATGAAAAGAGTAAAAACACCCCGTGTTCCTATTATGCTTGGACTATCCTTTTATCAGCACCAGTTTTCTACCCTTTATCATCATCTAAGATTCAGAATTAATTCTTTTCTATACCTCTTGTCGGTGTGAATTCATGCTTCACCTGGCTGAGCTCTATGGAGTCTGCTGCAATAAGTAACTGAAAGAAGAGTGATTCCATGTAACTGGTACCAATTGTGGTCCTGTTTTCTAAATGCAGCCCAAGTTCGAAAACATACTGAGACAAATTGTTCTGAATTATATATTGAAATTACTTTGACACAGGTTAAAGATTTATTATTTTGACTGAATATTCCTTTCCATTTTGGGTTTCATATAACAATGATGTGATATTTCCTGATTAAAAATAAGGACTGAATGTTTTTCAAGACCTGAAGAAAACCCATATTTTTCCCTCACTAAATGATATTTTATGATTCAACATGTCAGAGAATTTAGACTTGAATTTTGGCTAAGTGTCGTGGACCTGAACCATAACCCCACCTCATGCTGTATATAATCCTGCAATTAAGATTGTAATTACTTGCTATCATTAGTACCAGTATTGTACCAACTCATTACTCAGAATAACTTGATTCCATCTTTAGGTTAAAAAAAAGAAAAATTCAAAGCTGCATTTGATTGCAAAAGGGAGAAGAGAAATACAGACATAGTCTAAGCATGTTGTAGGATTCCCTTCTGAGAAAACAATGCCTGATACTATAGTAGAGACAAGAAATTCAGTGTGCAAGTGAGGGGCTCAGCACTGGATCAGGACCATCGGTCACAGCCTGTGTGCTGAATGCCAGCTGCTGGGAGCGAATATCTGTACGTTCCCCAGACCAGGTGTGCATGGTGTCTGAGTGTGGATTCACTGGCAAACTCCAAGCTGCACCAGCCAGCAAGTAGAAGGCACCAGTTTTCGGCAGGGGCATCAGGCTGATGGAGGGTCCTGGTATATGAGGGGACCTGTGAGTGGCAGGTGCCTCTGGGACGAGTGTGTGAGTGCTGTGTGTGTGCAGTGAGCACCCAGCCGGACCAGATGGAGAGTCAGGGACCCGTGAGGCTGGTAAGGGGGGCCGGGATCTGAGCAGGAGTGCTGGGCAGGCAGAGGGATGGTGCTGGTACTTGGGGAATCCACAAACGTGGATGTGCACGTGAACCTGGGGAGTGTGGTGTGTGAGCTGCACTAGTGACCTTGTGCCTCTGCCAGCTCGAGGAGGAGGGGATGCGGCTGGCTATGCTGAGCCTGGTGTGAGTCCTGAATGTGGGTGCTGCTGAAAGCAGCGCCTTGTCTGTGGCTGTCTGTGTGTGTGTTTTGTGTATGTGTCTGGGATTCGTGCTGTTTTGGTACTGCAGCAGCTTTGCTAGTGCAGAGGGGAAAGTGGCAGAGATATCCCTCAGCCTAGGCAGAAACTCGGTTCCCTGGGCATTAGGCTGGGCTCCAGTGGCCAGGCAGGAGGGAATTGGACCAGACAGCCAAAGGAGGTGGCCACATATCGTATTACTTAACACCATCATAAGCTCTTAGTAGGTTGAGTGACAGTCTTCCCCTGTAATTAATATGATGTCCCTAAGCCTAAGTATTTGCTTCTAGCCTGTCTTTGCAGAAGGCTTTTTTCCCTCATTGTTTTGATGGTACAGGTTAGTCTACAGTTTCTTGACTGACTTGCTGTTCATTCATCATCTCTGGAACTGGATCACTGTTTACTTGACCTTTAGATTTATAGTTTGGATTTACAAATGTATAGCACTATCAGCAAAGAAGTTGCCAGTATTGGTGGTAGGCCTGTGCCACTTTATTGGCTGACCGGTCCCTGCCAGTGTAGAGTCAGAGCAGATTTTTACTAGTATGATGATCTTTTGTTATCAAAGATCTTTATTTTTAATACATAACTTATGAAACTACCCATTTTTGTAATTATGTATTTTTCTTTTTGTTTAGGTGGTCAATTAATTACAAGGGTTAATTATTTTGCAGAATCTTAAACTGAAATGTTCATGTCCTCCCTTACTTTAAGGATTTATTTCCTCAGCCGTTCATAATTTCTCATAGAGTATCTTTAGTTAAACAAGGAAAACAAAATAATCTCCTCTTCCTGTGCCTCTTGCTGATTTTCCTAGTGATAGAAATTCTTACTTTGGAAAAACAGATCTCTAAATTTGGGTTACTGAAAATAAATGCAGAAAGAGAAGATTTTAAGCTCTGTAGTTAGCTGTATTTCTATTTTGTTCATATTAAAAGAAAAATGCCTGCTAGCAATTCCAATAAAATTGCTCAGAGTGGAAATTCTAGAATGGAAAAAGCTGTAAGAAGGTAAGAAAGCTAAAGTTTGCTTAGTGAGAGTAAATAAAGTAATAGTATATAAACTTAGGACCTCTGTTGATGTAAATGAATACAACTCAGTGACTGAGAGTATCTACTTGGTTTTGCTACTGATGGATTCTAATCCTAAAGCTAGAAAAGGAACTTAAAAGAAAAATGCTAATTATAAAACCACAGCCCAGAGCAAGTAATATTACGTTTATTTTTATACTGAATTACAAAGTAATCCAGAATTGACTTAATCAACTATCTATGTCCAAGGGAGATGAATAAAAAGAAACCTGGTAGAGGATATTGATCATCTATAAAATGGTAGCAATTATCATTAACAAATAGTTTTTAATAAGAAAACATACAGTTAGTACTATTTACTTGAGGCTTTCCTCATTAAAGAAAAAAAAAAAGAAAAAAAGAGTCAGGGCCTGATGCTTTTTCCATTAATTTCAGGAAAACTTTAATTTTGGGCAGCTACAAGACACCTGATTTTAATTTCTTTAAAAATGGTAATTAGTGGAAGATACCTGTATCTTTCTAATGCTCTTTTCTCTAATGACTTTGTAGAAATCTGAATGTTTAGCTTAGATATAGCCCATGACTTTCAGATGGCTAATATTATTCAGAAGGTAACCACTAAACTAAACAGTTATTAAGCTTAAGGCAAACTTTGTGAATCTCCTCTTCATTCTAAAACAATCTAGCTAACCAGATCATTCAGGTTCCCTGCTGCTGAAGCTGATTTTTGTGGGAAGATGTGCTTAACTTAATTTGACCACTCTCTTGAGATACTTTTGAACTAGTTGTTTCCGCTGCTTCAAAGATGCAGTATTTTGATCCATGAAGACCTGTAATATTCTTTTCATGAATCTCACAGTTGCGGTTGCTAAACAATTCGCAGCAGTGCTCTGGGCTCTGGAGCTCACAGGGAATCACTTTATCATTCTGTGGCTACAATTCACAAAGTCAGGTTATTTCTCCAGATGAGACAGGTTCAAATCAATAATGGTTAACTAATCCAAGTGTATACTGCAGGGTTTGGGGTTTAGTTTTGTTTTTTTCTTTTTTTTTTTTTTTTTTTTTGAGATGACTGTGGGTTTTTTTTGTTTGGTTGGTTTTTTTTTAAATTTGTATTTCTGTCTCTCATTCATAGTGTTTTTCGAACAAAGTATGCCCTGCTTATTTTGCTTTCTCTTAAGAGAGTGAAAATTGCTCATACCATCATTGCATTCTATGATTCTTTGCTGACCATTGTGATTGCACAGATGTATTATCAATCCTATATATTCATTTTAGTTTGATAATTGATATCAGTTAATTTCCTCATAGATTTGTATTTATATATTCTTCTATTCCTGCAAGATGACATAATTTTTTATTGTTTTGTTTAACTTGGTGGACATTTTTCCAGTGTGAACAGTGATAGTACAGGTTTTAACCTCAGAAATATAGTATTACTATATTTTCTGATGTAATTAGCTTTTCATAACGTAGTTTGCAACAGCTTCTGCTTCTCAGAGTTTTTATAGATCACACATTTAAAATTATGAGAAATAAACCTAACTACTGACCACCTTCTTATGAGAAGCTTACTTCACAGATGAGCATGTGCAGACCTTTGAAATTTGGCTCTCCTGCCTGCCATCTTCCCTAGGTTGCTGTAAAAGCAAGCTAAAAGAAAAAACACAACACGCAAACATGATAATAACAATTGCTTCATATGCATTGCCAGGAATCTATTTGTATGTCAAAAGTTTAAAAAAGAAAAACAAAACAAACAAACAAAAAAAAACAAACCAAAAAACAGCAAAGAAAAAATTTTTTAAAAAAAGAAAAAAGTCAGGAGAACAGAAGAGCACTAATCAGTGTGTCTGTGCTCTTCTTTGTAGTCCCAGCGCCGTGTTACATTTCACCTCCCTGATGGCTCCCAGGAAAGCTGCAGTGACAGTGGTCTGGGAGACCACGAGCCGGTGGGTGGTGGAACCCTGATCTCACACCCTCTCCCTCTGGTTCCGCCGCAGGATGAATTCTACGACCAGGCTTCACCGGACAAGAGGACTGAAGCTGATGGCAACTCCGATCCCAACTCGGGTGAGTCACCATCAGTGCTCTGTTTATCTAAGTTGCTTTAGTAACTCTGTTACTTTCTTTTTTATCCCTTTGAGCTCTGCAATGGTAGAGATGTTTTTAAGCATGTGCATGAATATTTGGTCATGTTAGCTCATAATGATTGTTAGGAAATAATGTAGCTTGCCTGAAGTGCCTCATGTAATTTCAATATAGAAATCCAGTGAGAAAAAACAACTCCATACTAATTGCACAGTAAGTGAGAACAGCTGGGCAAGGGCATCCTACAAAGTAGCAAGCTTTTCTTGATGAATGCAGTGCTGTTGCTATTTAGCAATGGACATTGTTTTAGGAAAGTCATTCTAGATACAAAAGAGCAAGGACACAGAGGTGACACTATCTGTCAGACTAAATAGAAATCAGTAAATCAGTGAAGCACTGAAAAATTTCAAGAATCCAAGTTTCTATTACACACCTACAATTCCCCTTTCTAGCAACAGGAAACATGGGGTTTCCTTGTTGGATTGGAATGGCATGATGTTCTGCTTTTCTGGAACTGTTAGATAAGCATTTTCATACAAATATATGTCCAGTTTGTCTGATTTGGGAATTTCTGCCTTTCTTCTTCTTTCCTTCTCCTTTATATACCTCCTATATAATACCTTTACATTATTCCGGTGCTTTTGTGACAGTCAGTACTGAAGAATGAAGTGAGGTCTTAACCAATACTACGACTAGAATTTCAGCAACTGTGAATGGGCTGACTCTTGAGCAATAATTGTATGTCTACTTAAGCAAGTGAGGAGCTTAAGTGGAATTATCCTGTTAATTCCCTGACCACGTATGAGACGTGTGAAAGATTTAACAAGATCAGAGAGGAATTTTAAGGCAGCATGGCATATTGGCAGTGTCACATTGGCTTCACTGACTGAATTGTGCATCTCTCCAAAATGTGATTTAAAAATCCTCCAGGAGTTAGGAAAAATGGGCTGAGTAAACTTTATACCACGTTATTAAAAATGTGGGTTTTAGTAATTTTGTCAAGTACTTTGTGCAAACATAATATATTAATCATGGTTATCTATTTGTACCTGAGACAGAGACTAATAGAAGATTAGTCAGAGTGACTAAATGCTCTTAAAAGATATATGAAAAGTTTTAATATGTCTGTGGGTACACCTGGTTTAGCATTGGGAATGCTAAATTTATGGCAAATTCATGAAAATCTAATCATCAAACTGTACTGATGATCAGTGTATTATTGAATTATAGGTTTTTCCACATTCATAAGACTGAATTAGGATGGACATTGAAATAGTGCATTCCAGATCTCATCAAGTCTCACAAACTAAGAAGGGAATGATATGGTCATTACTGTGACAGAAATCATCCTAGGAAAGCCTAAGTCAGGAAGGGAGTGATGGCACCCATTAGATGAATTTGATTTTTATATCTTACTCAGTATCAAGCTATTGCCCAGGCATTGTGTCAAAAATTATTTTGCTACTGGAGTCACAAATTTTTGGAAGAGATGTGAAATGGAGTTTAAAGCAGTTTATGGTTATTGAAAATCCTGTGACAATTTTCAGAAGATAAAAATGCTAACTGGTTATTGGGAAAAATTACTTAGTGGATATTTACATATGTTCATGCTTAAAATAACTGATGTAGTATCATTTCAACATTGTATTCTTTGACACTTCTAAACTGAATTTCTATTTCTAGTTCTATTTCAGTAAAAAGTTAAAAGGGTATATGTAATGGTAGATGGAGTTTCATTTCAGTGGCTGTTTAAGGATTGCTGTTTATGAAAGCACTTGAGGCATGCTGGGGTAAAAGATACAGCTATAAAGTAAGGTATAAGTCTCAATGGAGAGTCATAGTATTACCATGTACATGTACTACTGCTAGTTTTGGATTATAAATGTGGCCGAACAATATTTTATTTTTATTTTAAATATTTCAACTGAAGAGGAAAAAAATGCTTATGGGAACATTTTCTAATGATCTTCAAAAAAAAAAATCTACACTAAAAATAGAGATTTGTCCCACTGTATTTTTATGAAAGTTTATTCTAAGTAAAAGTTTGTTTCAGCTCACAGGAATATGATATTAATCTTGATAGTAAAGTCTTTGCCTCATGGTGAGAGTAATTTTGGTTAATGGCTTTAATGCTCAGTGAATTGTGTGATTTATTATTGTACACTGTGAAGTTATATGAATAAAAATGCAACCATTGTATCTCAATATTAGTATGCTGCTATTTTAATTATATTTGAAGAGTAATCAAGGCCAGGTCTTCAAAACCTGAGACAGGAAAAGAAAAAAAAAATCTAAAAGTCTTGATAACTTATTACACAAAGGCATGAGAAATGTTATTGCCATATCTTCTTGCAATCATTTGCTTCTACTGAGACACAAGAGCTACAATTATATGATTTAATGAAAGATACGTACACAGTGAGAGTATATTCGTCTAGCTAATCTTAAAATAGTGAGATCTCTAACTTGGGGAAACTGAAATGAAGAGAGGCACCAATGACACTAGTATTGTCAGCCACAAACCTTCACTGTGGTTTTGAACAAAAGGTAGCAAGATAGAAATATGAAGTAAAATCCAAATTTTTTTATATGAACTTTTAGAATCATGTGTGGAGTCCAAGTTTGGTTTGTATCACTCAAACCTGTCTTCATTGTCAGAGGACTGTGATGTTAACGTGCCAGTTTGTTGCAACTGCCTGATATTTCACCTTTGTCTTATTTACACCCTGATACGCTTTACAAAAATTCTTTCGTCGGTGAGCATCAATTCACCGTGTTTCAAAACAACATAACATTACAGAGTGACACCAGCACTGAGGTTTTGTTATGCATTATTAAGTGATAACGACAACAAGGAATTCAAATTTACTACAGGAAGTCTCATTATTCAATAGTCATGGTAATGATGATTTAATTTTGCATACAATATTGATTTGTAAGGCAAGCCTTGTGTATGTTACAACATCTTATTGCATTTAAATGCAGTGATTAAAAACCTTAGTCTTTTCTTGCTGACCATGACTTTGTCAGATGCATGTGTCAACAGGAAGGGAAAGCAGCATGACATATTTGGCTACGCTGTCACAATGATGACAAAAAAAAAAAGGTTTGTAAATATTATAGTGTTGAGAGTCTGTAAACAAACAAAACAAAATAAGGAACATGCTAAAAAGGAGACTCTGTCATTTTCTGGAAACTAATGGCTTTGAAAAATCTGAATTGTGCTTTAGTGCGTGGAATGATGACCTTACATGTTCTCCAAAGGAACACCATCTTTTGCATTTGAAAGGTGTGTATATAACACTTCCTATGAAAACTAAAGGAAGATATCGGCTGATTAAAGTTCTTTACCTTTTGTTATATCAGATAAGAATGCAGAAAACATAAAGTTTCTTTAGGATCTAAAAAAAAGAAAAGGTCGCTCTAAGGTTGTATTTACTGGCATGACTTCATAGCCTGTCTTATTACCAAAATTTCTTCTTTTTAATTATTTCAAATGTGTATGTTAGGAAGTGCACATTTAACTCAAGCATCTTCATCATCAGTTAGTTACAGCAGAAGTGTACAGCTGTCTGATGTTTCTTAATGTGGATTATTTCTTCAGTATTTACGCAAAACTGTGTTTTTCTTTGCCAACAGTCAGGTGCAGAATGTTATTTTTCACTATTATATGTGTGGGGTTTGTAGACATATAAAAGCAACCCACCATATTAGTGAGGAGTTTTTCTTTAACTGTGGCTTCAGTAAAGGTTGTCAGGGACTTAAATTTAGATTGGAATTGTTAATGTGTCTGAGGGTTTCATGCGGCAGAGCTGTGCAATAGAGCTGTATGAAGGAAAAATATGCCTCCTAGTGTAAAGAAGGGGAAAAATGCAGTTTAATAAAAATGCTTGATAAATCACATTTTGATAGCTGCAAGCTGTGGATGTGATTCATTTTTCTTCAAAGAGATAGAGGAACAGCATATATTTAGTAGAGTGTTAGACCTGCTCCAGGGAGAAAGCCTACTATACAATGTGGATGAATCTATGCAATAATTCCGACGGTTTAAAACCAGACAGGAATATAATATTTATGTCTTCTGTTGTTTATAAAACTAAGTAAATGCTTGCCTAATTTTTACACCTCATTAATAAGTACTATCAATATATGTTACATAACACAAAGTAATATCTTTATAAAAATAAGGAGCTGTAGAAAAAAATGTAACAAAAACACTTAGTAAGAAGGATGGCCTTCAAATTAAGTAGAATATTCTATTATGTCCGAAATTATTAATTACAAATTACAAAGCTATTCCATACTCTTGGAAATAATTTTATAATGCTGTCTATCAATAATACTGTTTTGTGGATAGCTTTTTTTGTTTCCAGTACATTGAAAATTTTATAGATAAATGTGGCTGATAAATACCTGAGTTCCCACATTTTAATAAATTTATTACTATGGTAGTTTAGCCAACTGATGTCAGGTATTAAGTCATACTATAATTCCAGTAATAAGTAGGAATATGTCTGTGGCAATGGTTTAATTATGATTAAAGTTCAGAGTAAAGGCAAGACTGTCTTGTATTACACTTGGTCATATGATAGGGTCCCATGTGGAGAAGCTAAGCCTTTCATGCAAAGAGCTTTGGTTTTACAGTGTCACTATCATTACACCCAGTGGGTGATGATGGTTTAACCTTGCGGGCATACCCTCTGCTTAATCCTGCCTTTCATTTTAATGCCTCAGAAGTGTCTTGTCTTACTTGGCAATATTGGAGTCCGTAGCTGAACATCCTAAGGTGTAGGAAGAAATGTTACTCTGTTAATGCTTAGCTCCAGATAAATCACTGTCCATAGTTATTCTTGTGGTTTTGTAATATGAGACGCTATGTGAACTAAAATAGGAACATTTGTCTTTGAGTCATTTTCTCCATTTCATTAAAAACAAGTTCATACCTCACACAGAATCTAACACTGTCACATTTAGCTACAGGCAAGTAGGAGTAAGAAAAACTGGAGTCAAGTTGTGAATTATCCTACTGAAGAGCTATAAAATAGTTTGAAGTCTGAATTCAATCTTAGCCCATGCACTTCTTTCTTTAAAAAGATAAATAAAATCTGAAATATATAAGTGGTGTTGCTATCTCTTTACATCTCTTTTTTGCCTCATTACAGTGAGAATTTTAAAATTGTCTTAGTTTAGAAAAGCCACTGTGTTACATCTGCTCATGTTTTACTCTCTTTTCCCCCATGCCTCAAAGCTAATTGGAGTGTAAATCAGGATGGCATAGCCATTGAATGTGCAGCAAGAGGAGAACTTGTCCCATTACTTCTCTAAGATGTACACCTAATGCGCCTGAACTTTCTGGTGCTGCTGCCATGCAAGATGAGATGGTCCTCAGGTCCTCAGCAGTGAGCTGAAAAGGCTAGATGGGGCATTTGGACTATTCAGACTCGTAAGAAAAATTTAGAAGGGTTAATAGGATTAAAGGATGAGGAACGTTGCACATTAGGAGAAAGCTGGTGCCTGTGACAGCCATCTCTGATGAAACCTAGGACACTTTAAAACTACAGGTCCTTTGACGGTCGTGCAAGCTAAACATTATCTAGTCAAACCTCTGCCGTAGCACAGTGCATAGAATTTCACACAAGATTTCTTACAGCAAGCCTACATTTTGAATTAGTCCAGTGATCTATTTCTTTTGGTGTTTGTGTTGGGTTTACATGACAAGCTTGTGGGAAGTGGTGTTTGCAGGTGGTGCTTCTATGAGAAGAGACCAGAGGCTGCCCCCATGTTACGCAGAGCCAAGTCCTGCTGACTCCAGAAAGACCCACTGCTGCCTAAAGATGCGCAAAAGCTGGGAGAGGGGAGTAAGAATAATGTGAGAGAAACAGCCCTGCAAGCACCAAGGTCAGTGAAGAAAGAGAGGGGAGATAGTACTTGAGGCAATGGAACAGAGATTCCCCTGCAGCCTGTGGAGAAGACCATGGTGTCTCTCTCCTGCAGCCCATGACAGAGTGCACCCCAGAGCAGGTAGATATGTCTTGAATGAAGCTGTGGCCCGTAACAAGCCCATTCAGGAGCAGGCTCCTGTCAGGAACATTGGCCCCTCTGGGACCCACTCTGAAGCAGTCTGCTCCCAAAGGTCTGCACCCCATGGAAGGACCCATGCTGGAGCAATTAGTGAAAAACTGTATTCTTTGGAAGGGACCTCGTGTTGGAGCAGGGGAACAGTGTGATGTTGGTATCCATAGTTTAGACATGGTGTTCAAATCATCTTGGATCTGTAATAAACTGGTTAGTTCTTTGTAGGATTTTGAATGTTGCAATATTTTGCTCTTAAGCACTTTTTTATTTCTTTCTTTTTTGTTAATGTTGGTCCCATACCTGGCCAGAACAAAAAATAGTGAATCATTCAGTCCTTTTAACACTTTTACAGATTAATGACATAGTTAACAATTTCAAGTTAAATATTCACTACAAGAAAAATAAAACATAACTCTTCCAAATCACAGACTTTTGAAAATCAGTTTCTTTCTTTGTCATTCATTGTTTTGACCTAAGTGGGTACTTTTCCGTGTAACAGTACTTTTTAGCAGCAGAATAGCAGCAGATTTTTGTATTCTTTAGACACTTTCCATGGGAAATAAGAATAAACAGCACAACTGAATACACATATCTTTAATATTATAAAATATAAAATTTAATAAGTGTATTAAAATATAAAAATTTAATAAGTGTATTAAAAGGGCTTTATTAGCATTCTAGCTACTTGATCAGATGATTATATTTGAGACAATGGACCTTTTAAAAGTGTGATAATATGATTATGGCAGCAATGTTTGTTTAAAAGTTTTGAGGTTGCTTTTTCTGAAATTCAGTGAATGTTACTATTGCCAGCTGTGATTCTTTGTTATGTTGATACCAAGATTCATTTCCTGATGTTTCACATTCTGTTTCTAGTGAAGTCTTAGCAGTGCAACTCCTATTCACAATGGCAAACATTTAGTTATTTAAAAGAAAGGTTATAGTTGTGAGAATAAAGGTGTCAGGTATAGCATGGAATTGTCTATTTCAGCATTCAAGTGATTGCAAATTCCAAGTAGAATTGGAATTGCCAATGGCTGCAATGAGAGAAATAGCTCCATACAGGAGAAATAACCCCATTGCACCAGCACAGACTTGGACCGGACCAACTAGGAAGCAGATTCTCAGTAAAAGAACTGGGAGCCCTGGTGGACAACAAACTGACCATGAGCCAGAAATGAATCCTTGAAGAAAAGGAAAAAACCTTCTGGGCTACATTACAAAAGGTATTGCCAGCAGATTGATAGAGATGATCCTTCCCCTCTGCTTAGTATTGGTGAGACACATTTGAAGTGCCAAGTGCAGTGCTTGGCTTCCCAGTATGGAAGGGAAATGGAAATATGGAGCGAGTCCAGCAAAGGCCCACAAAGGTGATTAAAGTATTGGAGCATCTGTCACTTGAAGAGATGCTGAGAGAAATGGCACTGTTCATCCTGTAGAAGAGAAGGCTTATTGAGGGTCTTATTAAAGTGTGAAAATACATGATGGGGTGTGGGGAAGGAGAATAGAAATAGAGGCAGAATCTTCTCAGTGTTATACCAAATGAAAGAAGGGGCAATAAGGACAAACTGAAATACAAAGGAATTCTCTTTAAACATAATGAAAAAAAAAAAAAAAGAAACCCACTCACACTTTCTTACTATAGGGGCAATAAAACTCCATATCAGGTTTCCCAGAGAGATTGTAGAGTTTCCATGCTTGGAAATGGATTTGGCTCTGGTTGACCCTGATTTGAGCAGGGAGGTTGTACTAAGCAATCTCTAGATGTCCCTTCCAATCGCAAACATTCTGTGATTCTGAAATCATAGAATAGAGTCATAGAATCATAGAATGGTTAGGGTTGGAAAGGACCTTAAGATCATCTAGTTACGACCCTTCTGCCATGGTCAGGGACACCTCACACTAAACCGTGTTGCCCAAGGCTCTGTCTAGCCTGGCCTTGAACACTGCCAGGGATGGAGCATTTACTACTTTTTAGGGGAATCTGTTCCAGTGGCTCACCACTCTCACAGTAAAGAACTTCCTCCTTATATCTACCCTAAACTTCCTCCGTTTAAGTCTGAATCCGTTACCCCTTGTCCTATCACTACAGTCCCTGATAAAGACTCCCTCTCTGACACCCTTGTAAGCCCTCTTCAGATACTGAATGGCTGCTATGAGGTCTCCACGCAGCCTTCTCTTCTCCAGGCTAAACAGCCCAAATTTTCTCCGCCTGTCTTCATACGGGAGGTGCTGCAGCCCCCCTGATCATCCTTGTGGCCTCCTCTGGACTTGTTCCAACAGTTCCATGTCCTTTTTATGTTGAGGACACCAGAAC
>JANHGB010010100.1:0-62210 GCA_026283785.1 Coracopsis vasa | reverse complement strand
CCCATGGCAAGGGGGTTGGAACTAGATGATCTTAAGGTCCTTTCCAACCCTAATTATTCTATGATTCTATGATTCTATCTTGTAGAACTTCTCCTGCACTAAATTAGCAAATTACTTAATTATAACCAAAATGCTTTCTGATAATAGAAACAGAGTAGTCATGGAAGCTGGAACTAGAGGATGCAAAATGTAAATGACACAGAAATTATTCTGAGTACCTGTAGTATATATTTTCAAGTTGATTTAAAAGATATGAAAAATATGAAATCAAGTTATGATCCATCTATTGCTTACATAATAATGGTAAAATATGCTTTGTGAAGTTACAAGAAGTTATGCATAAAATTTATACAATGAGTTTAAATGAGTTTACATTGAGTATAAATTTACCATCTGCTTGCATCATCCAAATACTTGGAATCCAGCGACTGCAGCCTAGATATCATATCCTTTCTGCAGATTAATGCATTAATTGAGACATAGTGTACATCAGCTTGTTTATTTAATGAAGTTCAGGATGGTCTCTGTGGGTGAGTGCGCACATTAAAATATTATAAAGCATGCCTAACGCTTTTTCTTCCTGTAATTCCTGGACAATTTTTGGAGTTAATTCTTGATTATTTTCAACTCTTCAAGCTTAAGGCAGAGGTAATCCATAATTAGGGAAATATAGGGAACCCCTGGAATCAGGGTGTGCTCTCTATCTCTCAGCCTGTCTTGCTTTGTATCAGCAGGGAGCTATCATGACACTCTGTGGAGCTTTGGCAGATGAGAATGCTGCCCTTTGTATTTGAAAGATTATTTCACCTCCTGCCTGTGTAGACAAGCTATCTTAAAAGTCAGCTGTCTGAGAGAGAATAACTAGGTCCAGGCTCTTCAGAAAGGTCTTTTCCCAGATAGGAAGAAAAAGCAAAAGACCCAATACCCGCATTTGAATGTGCGGTTCACTGTACAAAACTGCAGTATGTCAGTCTAGTGAGAAAATTCTGCCAGTGAGGATTGCTACAGAAATCTGTACTGATACTACCAGAGAAGTCATTAACTCCAGAAAGTAAGAATAAAGGAAAAGCTAAAGAAACAAAAATGTTTTCCAGGACAAGCATTTGTTGCCAGCTGCTGTGGTATGTTATTGTAAAACTTGATCCAGAGGTCAAACCCATTTAGTGGTGACTGCCTATAGGTAGTGTCAGGATCTCTTCTTCAGTGAGTGACTGTAAAGCACAGCCTCTAAGGTATTAAGGGGGAAAAAATTGTTTGACTCTGATATATTTGAACTTTATAATCTGACCTCAGTTGTCCAAGTAAGACCAAAGAGCTTGATCTAATTTTGTTTGCACCAAAGAGAATACATTTGGAAGAGGTAAGAGAGAATAACAGAATGCAAACCAATTGCCTCCTTTGATTTTTACTTACATGAAATATTTATAACTTGCATTCACTTTGTATTTTCCACTGAAGTTGAAAGCATACAACTTAATACTTATGTGGAAAGCATACATCTTAGTGTTTGTCGTCTTGTGAGTGGACCACAGTAGCAGTCTGAAATCTGACCTTCTATCTGTTGTCTGGCTATTTAATTGGAGCTGTTATGGGACAACTCTGCATACAGGAAAATGTTCAAAGTACTCTATTTTTTCGCAAGTACTGTGTATGTTTGAATATCATAACACTGGCAATGTACTTACCCATTATGCAGTGAATAAGCATAGTCCAGATGGTGGCCATACAGCTACGGACAACTGGAAGCTTCTTTCTCCTAAAGGGAGATATTTGGGTGCTGTAGCTCCCCTCAATTGGAAAATGTGCCATGATGGAAGGGACACAGTACTCAGGAAATATGCTGACTTCCCAGCTTGGGTATCTTAGTCTCTTCATTACCTATTCTGTGAGTACATCTGAACAATATGGATGTTAGTCCTACAAAGAGCATGTATATGTTTAACACTTAGCATACTTTCAGGGTCAGGTCCAATTAAAACCATGTCAGCAGCTAGCAAGAAACCTGTGCTGAGCCATTGGCTTCCAGCTCTGATAACATCAGTGGACCAGAACCAGAATCAGCAAGGAAGCCTAATTTTAGAGAAATGGTCCATAACCATGACCTTGAAGAGGTTTGCTACACACAGAGACTTACCGATTTTTTTAATTTTTCTTCTTAAGGAAGAGCAAGATAACTGGAATTGAATTAATCTGCACAAAATTAATCCACAAAATTAATCTGCTGCACAGATGTCTTTTGCATTTCTCCTGACACAACTGCACCAGACCAAAAAACCTTTCCTTTTGCCACCACTACTCTTCCCCAGCTGCCTTGTACAGCTCTGACCACTGTGGTTTTCTGCCTACCTCTTGTGCCTTCTCCTGTGCATGGGGAGCATGCACAGCAAGTCAGATCAGCCTAGATGGCCCTTATTCCTAGTTCAGAAGTGACACCTTTGAAACAAATATTGTGGGCTTTTCCCTCCTCTGAGTGTTAGTGTGTAGCCTGAGCAGCCTCCTGAGTCCTGGTTGCTAGGTCTGCAGAGAGCAGACCAGGAGGGATTAATAGGCAGCAGAAAGCTCCAGCCCGCACACTCTTCTTGCAAGGTATTTGGTTACCACCTCAGTCTTCAGGATTAAAGGATTTTGTCAGGATAGCCATGACGCAAAAATATCCCTTCACAGATCTGATGCGAAGGCTGTGCAAGCCACATGTAGGGATTCTATGGGGGTGTGTAAATCTTTCTTGCTTGCTTTCTGTAGCAGCCAGCTCTCTCAATACAGATCAATAAATTTCAATTAGCTACAGAGGCTTAAAATAACCAGGCTTAAAATCTGTGGAGCAGCTTTTAGCACTTCCCTTTGTCATCTTTTATCTTAAAAAAAACTTAGTGAAAGTGAAGTAGGGAATATTAGTATCATGCAGTTAGATAAAAAAAAAATCTTCATTTGGGTTCTTTCAGTCTTTTTAACTGGTATGCTTTCAATTTAATAAGACACCACTGAGTTCCTGTAGAAAAACAGCATGCAACAAGCAAGCTATTCTTTGCAAGCTGTTGGGCTTTGTGGGTGCTTTTCTGTTCTCTGTTGGGATTTAACTTGAGGTTAGACTACATATGGACTAAGATGATGCTTCATATACAATACTTCTGGACTTTTTGCAATATTAGATAAAGCTGATAGGAAAGATTTAGCAGGAAAATTCTTTATGTGTTTCTGTAAAAAGAGATTTCTGGAGAAAGAGAAACAAGAAATAACAAAACATTTACTGTGATGATGGGTAACCTACATTCAAATACCTTATTAGAAGCTTGGATTGATATTTCTTTATATCCTGGTCTACCTCTGACTTTATGGAGGGGGTGAGGTGTTTATTCTTTTCTATGCAATGGGAATTCTTTCTCATGATTTATCTTCAATGGGTTCTTCCTTCGTTGCTGGATATCCCACTTCAATTAGAAAGGCAGAAGTTTAAATAGCCTGTAGTGGCAACACTAAACTATTTAATGTTTCCATTCCTACTTTTTCCTCTTGAATATATTTCAAAGTTCATAGAAGTTTGCCATATGTCTAAGTAAATTTTGGTATAAAGAACAGTGGATCAGATCCTATCCCTTCCAAGTACTAATTATGATACTGTAAATTCAATTCTTTGTGCTTAGTGGTTTTTGGAGTACATAAAAACCAGGGAACAATTTGTCATGGAAGGAATGCATTTTAGTGGTGAAACTTCCCGTATTAGCTGGCATAACCAATGTCAGCAAGTCACACACCCATTCTGATTTCAGGTGGGTGGAGGTGGCGTGATGTCCTTTCCTATCCCCATCTGAAATGCATACATCACATATTTTCAATGTCTGCTTCTATTAATATTTAGTGTTGTTGGACAGTTTCCGTAACATTTGTTTCAGTAACATTTGTTTCAGTTTATAATTAAACCACAGTTAACTGAGTCACCAGTCTGGCTTCCAATGCTCTCTTATCTTTATTAAAGAACATGCACACTAATGTGTTATTTCTGGTATAGACTAATATATTGCTTCTGAGATGCTTTGGTTTGCCATGCTGGGTGAAGTGCCGACTGTTTAGAAAACAATCTCTGCCTCTCATTGGAAAAAACATTCACATAAAGAACTGCCTGCAATGTGTGGCTAGATGGGCAGTGACCCAGCTAGACTATACATCAAATTTATGTGTCAGGAACTTCACCATTAATATTTTTTACTGTCAACTTTTAATATCAAAGAAGAAAGTGTTTTAACACACTCCAGAACACTTTATTAAATAGCACAGTGGTATGCTGCTGTAAATTGAGGTCAGGCAGAAGGATAGGGGTATTTCACAGGCTTAGAACATGATGCTCCAGTATACCACTGGGATAAGAGTCTCTCTCCCAGGACTGCGACTGACAGTATGTTGTGGTTTAAACCCCAGCCAGCAACTTAGCCCCACACAGCCAAGAGAGAGTCTGACAAGTAAAAGTGAGCAAACTTGTGGGTTGAGATAAAGACAGTTTAACAGGTAAAGCAAATGCCACATGTGCACAAGCAAAGCAAAACAAGGAATTCATTCACCACTTCCCATTGTCAGGCAGGTGTTCAGCCATCTCCAGGACAGCAGGGCTTCGTCACATGTAACAGCTACTTGGGAAGGCAAACACCATCACTCTAAATGTCTTCTCTTCCTTATTCTTCCCCCAGCTTTATATGCTGAGCATGATGCCATATGGTCTGGGGATATCCCTTGGGTCATTTAGGGTCAGCTGTCCAGACTGCATACCCTCCCAGGTTCTTGTGCACCCCCAGCCTACTGACTGATGGGGTGGGGTGAGGAGCAGAAAAGGCCTTGACTCTGTGCAAGCACTGCTCAGCAGTAACTATAACATCCCTGTGTTATCAACATTGTTCTGAGCACAAATTCAAAACATAGAAAATAAAATCTGTCCCAGCCAAAACCAGCACACAGTGCTATCAACAGCTGTAGCTCATTAAGACAACAATAATGGGCTGGGGGAAAAAAAAGAAAAAAGAAGAAAAAAAAAAAAAAGACACAAAAAAAACCCAACCAACCAACCAAACAAACAAAAAAAAGAAGTAATTATCAGAGATATAGGTACCAAAAAAAAAAAAAGAATTTTAAGATTTTGTTTATCTCAAGCAAAAAGGCAACCAAAAGGGACCCCTGGGACACCTGAGGGAAGAAACTCCAATGCTAATTGACATGATTTAAAAAGATGACTCTGTTATTGCCAACAGTCTAATTTAGTCATTATCTCCCCTATGTTGAGGCAATCAAACCAGTTGTTATAATTTTAGTCGATGGATAACAAGGTATACCTCAGTGTACAGTTGTATACACTAGAAGATAGGCTAAATGAACATGAAACCAGCTTTATAATAAATACATTTTGTGTATCGTTTTATGAAACACCATTTCTTAATGTTGTCTGCTGCATGAGCTTCATTATATTTTGTGTAAATTGTGTAGTAGCAACTTGTCATGAGATTTCAGAAAAACAGCAAAAACAAACAAAATTACCTGCATCTCCTTAATTTCAGCATATTTCAAATTAAAAGGTTTACATCTTCTACATAAAACAATTATTTGTTAGAGAGAAATTGGTTTTGGTATCGGTTTGTTGTTTTGTTGTTGTGGGTTTTTTTTTTCTCCCTACACTGTATGCTTGCTTTGCAGCAAATGTCTCTGTATTAAAAAACTCTAGTGTTCACCTGGAAGTTGATGTACATACTCAAAGGTCTGTTGCTATGTTGTCCTCATGTCTTTTTCCTGAGTACAATTTCTGCTCTGAAAGTGCCCTATCAGTACATACATTTTTACCAAATGATGTGACAATGTCCTGTAAAGTGGCTCATCTGCTCTAACTGGCCTCTTTGTTAAATCATACATGATTCAAATGAAGAGTGAAGAGGGGAAAAAAGGCAATATATAGGTATATATAGAGAAAGGTCTCTTCCCAGACCTCCCTGTTGTCCAGAATAGCTCTCTGGACCTTTCATAAAAAATCATTGTTCTCTCTTGACTTACTAAATTTGCTATAAACTTTTACATTTTTTAGTAAGTTTGTTGAAACTCAAAATGCCTGTTGTCATAAGAGCAGACTTTGAGGGAGGAGATAGCCTTTACTTTGGAAAATCCTTGGAGTGCACCTTGCTGATACAACACCATGATACTAAAAGTAGCAGTAACTTTATTCCCATTAAATAAGAGAGTCAGGAGCTTGAAACAGTTTTTTTATTCTTTGTGAGGGCTGCTCACGGTCCATGGGGCCCTTCTGCTGCGTACTTTGCTTGAAGAGTATCTGCTGCCTTCCTTTACCCTTTGCTTTTCCAGTGGTTATCCAGTTCATGCAATTTTGTCAGGCCCCAGGACCGCTGATATTCTGACACCCCAAAAGAGAAACTTCCATTGTGCTTTGTTTGCTTCTTTGCCAGAAGTCATGCTTTGAAGTCAAGGCTCTGTCTCAGTGACAGGATTGTGTCAGTCAAAGAGCAAATGTCTGAATGAGAAGGGGAGTAGCCAAAAGCCCCAAAGATAAGGTGTTCTTATGCCATGTGGAGTTAAGAGGTTCAGTCTTTACTGTGACTCAAGCAAGGTATTAAGAAATATATATACTAATATCTCTGTTTCAAAATTCTTCAAACATAAAATTCTCAAAGGTCTGTTTCAAAAGTTCTAAGGTGTCTTTTTAAATTAAAGATAAAAATAATGGTGCAACCCTGAAAAGGGCTGAATTTTTAAATTAAGTGTTTAATATTGATGACAGGTTATTATTGCTTACATTATTTTTGGGGAGGCAGAATAATGTAAAAGTACTAAAAATGAGCTTTTGAAAAAAACTCTTGTTTGCTTAGCTGGTATCTGCCAAGATTCTAGTAAATTCTATAGAGTTAATGCCCTTCCGTGACATTACTACACTTTATCCCTGGATGTTATAAATGGGCCTTAGAAAATGATACTGCCAGGGATGGATTAAGAGAATTAACTTGCATAAAGAGTCAAATCTCTGACCTTTACTTAGATTCACCTCTCATGAGTGCCACAATCCACTGGGAGAAAGATGGAAGTGATATCCTTTACTGATGAGCAATGATGTACAAGAGCAGATGAGTGCTCTTGTACGAAGAAGGGCTTTTGAGGCCAGTCTGAGACTCAGATTGCATCTGGGTCAGTCCGGTTACAATTTAATGCAGTATGGGCAGTTTGCATAGGGGAGATTTTTATACAGCTTATTGAAACAAGTGTAAGGAAATTATTGTCAGACAGGAGACTGCTCAATGGGAATATTAACAAGCCAGCAATCTGTCATTTCCTGATAATATTTTAAAGCATAAACTAGTCATAACCTACAGTGTACAGAATGGGAAAATGCCATACAATCCCTCCTTCCACACAAATACTCCAGCTCTGTTTGGGGAAAGAATAGCATCTCTGCAAAAAGGAGCCAGTGAGGCAGAAGCCATACCTAAATAGTGGTTCTCCACTAAAAAAAAGTGCCAGTGTGCTTTGCTAGTCATTCCAAAAGGAGAAGGAGAATGAGTAAGGACAGGAGGAGAGTTCTGTAGCTGTGAGCATGGTCATGAGTCAGGGTTGGATTTCTGTGAGGTTCACAGTTCTGGAAGTGTAAAAACATGCACAGTGTGGATGAAGTAACAGTCATTCTAGCATGAGTTAAAATCAGTCACAATTCACACCTGGATGTCAGCAAAGCATTTCTATCCCTTGATGTTAATATATATTCTGTAAATATCATATGTGTAACAGAGGGCTGCAAATAATTAAGCATATGTTTTCTGACATTTGAACTGTGTGATGCTGTGCCTAGTAAGGGAAACATGTCTGTATCTACATAAATGGAGATCTGTAAAGATTTCTCGATTGGCTGTTGTGTAGGGTTGTGATTAATTTTGTTCAGTTTTAAGAAGGAATTGAGCTAGGACTTGGATCTAACAATTCTGATACTTGTAGTTGCATATAATTGCTACACTTGAATTTTGAGTCCAGGAAATAGTTTCTCAATGTATTGAGAACCCACATCTATGCCTCTGAGGGGTGATGTGCATTCCACAGGCAAGGGAAGATCTCGAGGATGCTGCAAATTACCTGCCAAATGGGCCTTCGATGGCTGTAGAGCACATCTACTCTGCTATAGTTTTGATTGTCCAACTCTGAGGTAGTAAAATGCTGTTGCTTTGGTGAGTTTGTGTTGAGGTCCGACTGGATAAAACCCAGTGTTGGAAATATTTCGCTTGCGATCCCCAGAGTGAAATGAAGATGCAGACAAGGTCAAGTACCACAGTCGGTCAAGATAAAAGAGAAGACAGATCGGTAAAGAGGATAGAAATTAAGCAATCATTCAGAGTACAGAGAGGTATTCACCACTGTGGATCCAGTGGCATCCCAAGGGTCCATGGTCTTCAGTGCTGGGTGGCCACAGGGGTGATTACTTTTGTCCCCTTTTATTATCTGTTAGGGGGAGGTACCTCTGTTCTTAGTGTCATTTACTGCACATTCCTGGTTGATCATGCGCATCCAGTTTTGCTGGTCTTGCAACCAGCTCATCAACTGCACGTCTGTCAGCAATCCTTGAGATAATGGACAGCAATCTTTGAGACAATGAGTCTTAGCTCCTCACACCCATCTTCCAGAGAGTGGACCTCAGCTCCTCACGCCAGTCTTTGAGACAATGGACAGTGGAGTCTGATTTCAGTTCAGTTTCTCACAGTTTGTTACTTTATTTCTCTATTCAGAGCAGAGAAATCCTCATCACTAACATACGAGGATTTCTCTGCTCTGAGTAGAGAAATAAAGTGTCAGTGCTCGCTTGTCCCATGACTGGTGTTCCCAAGTCCTAATGCTCAACTGATGCAATGCACACCTTGCATGATGTAAGTAGCATCACACACCTAAATCTATCAGTTAGCATGTGCTATAAATGATCACAATACAGAAACAGAATAATTCCCACTACCAAAGAAATTTCTAAACTTGTCATTCAAAGATTAACCATATTTGCACATAAACTCTGTCTGCTAGTAGCTTTCTTTCACTTATTTTATATTGAGTCCCATAGATTAAAAAGCTTGGGCTTGATGAGGAAGGAAGGATATGAGACCACATTAACTTGTAACTGTGAACTGTTCATAGCTTTCATGGGCTCTAACCTTCCTCTGTCCCATAGAGTATTGCACATCCCAGCAAGGTCCTAGATAAACAACACAGTTCTGCAATGCCTAGCAGCTTAATCTTTTCACAATTGCACTTTGGAATTTAGATATGATGGGCAAACATGGAGAATGGGTCACTCATTCACTTTTCAGAAGTGCTGTAATCCAATATAGACACCTTAATGAAACGCCAGGTACACCGATCCTGTTATTATCACAAAGAGTTAGGTGATTGTATGAATGTACGACCTATAAAAAAATGTCTAAATTATCTTCCTTGAGCTTATATAGTAATACTGGTGATGAAATTGGAAAAGAATTAATTGGGAAATAATTAGAGAAATTCAATTAGATTACTGGGAAAGAATTAGAGCATATGTTATTTCTTTGTTCAGTGGAGCCTGTAGGAAGATACTAGTATCTTAGATCACAATTTTGAAGAAGAAAATTTTCACAAAATAGGACTTAAGAAAACTGTTTTTCTGGGACTGCTTTTAGACAATAGAAATACATCTTGCCTGGTTTTGGTAAGAGCATATATATTAGCCACTACCAAGAAGACATCAGTGTCTGGTGTAATTTAGTCCTCAAAATATCTGGTAATTTAGATTTTAACATTAACATTTGTGTATTTGTATTATGATTTCAAAATATGTGAGTGCCTATATAGGCATGCAATAATGATTCTGCCTTGGAAAGTTAAAAGTCCGTCTGGGTCCAAACAAATTAGGGATAGAACAGTTCGCTCAAGCACATATATATTTTTATATTTTATTTATATTTTAAAATTACAAGAATTTTAATACACTTCAAAGATCTGTAGTATTCCTCTAAAATGATATTTGTTAGGGTACATAAGATACTGCAATTTAAGTCTTACTTGTAAAAACAGAGGCTCTTCTGGAAGAAGTCTAGTTATGATAGAGACCTACCTACCCTTTAAATTATTTTTTCCTCAGCTGCTGGCCTCAAGTTCTGCCAAGGGAGATTTAGATTGAATATTAGGAAAAAGTTATTCACCAAAAGGCATGTCAAGCACTGGAACAGGCTGCCCAGGGAAGCAGTGGAGTCCATCCTGGAGGTATTTAAAAGATACGTGAATGTGGCACTTAGGGACATGGCAGTTTTGGGTTTACAGTTGGACTTTTGATGATCTTAAAGGTCTTTTCCTACCTAAATGATTCTAAGATTCTACTACTATTTTGATTGTCAGCATTTGTAAAGTGTTTAGAACATGGAGGGGCCCTACTCTGTATGAAAGAATTAACATAATTAATCATGATAATTATGGAAGGTGTATGCTTAAGAAAGCACAGTACAACAATTGTGCAACAAGGGGACTGTCACTGGTAAATCAGTAAGCAAACAAATGGGGCAACAGCCTTGTTTTAATGTACTACATTACGAGATGCAGAAGATAAGCCTGAGTGGAAGTAGATAAACAATCGAATACTCAAGTGGGATGTTGTGCATCAGAGACAGAATAGAGTGCAGATCCTTTGAGATAAGAGTCGTCTGATCGTATTTCTTGACTCTCAGCAGAAAAAGAAGAGCAGTACATTTAAGCATGCAGATTGATGTGCTGAATATAAGAACTGGGTTGAATGTCAGCAAGAAATGGGTAAGGCAAAAATACGAAAGTAGGGAGCACATGACACTCTCATGTTCTCCAGCCGACATGCATTAAGGTAGAAGAAAGTCTGACCCTATGGCTATATTCATCTGAGAAATCTATATTCATTAAGATAAAAGTTAAGTCTTCCAGATATATATGAAAATATGCGCATACTCACAGACCAGCTGCACCATTTTAGTGTGTGGTAGATTAAACCATATCTTTAATAATTAAAATTTACAAACATTTTATTTAAACAATGAATTTCAATACCATTTATGAAATATACCAGGGAAAAAAACCCGACAAGTTATACCTTTGTAGACCTTTGAATTTTTAGCTGAAATTTGTACTAATCCAACTAGAGGATATTTTTATGGTTTGATGAAGTGCAGGGCAAAATGACAAAGGAAAGTAATAACATTTCTTCACATTTTCTTTGTCATTTCCTCCATAAGAGGAAATTTGTGACCATTAGCTGTTAAAGTGACCTGCATATCTTTATAGAACATCATCGTATCCATAGGACTTGATACTTATTGCCAATAAGACACTGCAGATTATTCTCACATAAAAAGTTAATCATGTGAATAACTGTTTGCAGGAAGAAGCTATTTAAATGTGCCCTGTATGCACCCCCCTAGTAAGGCAAACCTTGAATAAAAACGAAACAGAATAATTCCATTCTTTAGTCCTTGCTGCTTATCTGGCAATTTTTAGTGTTCAGCTCACACAGCCACAGTCTGGAGGAACATCAAACAAAGGGAGAGATATCAGCATTGCAATTATTTGGAATATTTCATATCAAAGCTTATAACATAACTAAGAAGCAATCAGGACCAATGTCTTACAGCTAATACATGCATTGGCTCTTCAAGGTTGAATGCCCTTTACTCTCAGAATACTGAATTACCTGCCTTTTGCCATGGATTTGTAGAACAGTTGCTGTGCATCAGCCAATACACTGTTAACATATTGAAAACATTGTAAAACCTTCAGACACTGTTTTCAACCCACTGCCCATCAGAAGTGGTCACGCGGTCCATTCTCACCTGCATCTAGCAGTTCCCTCACCTTAATTTCCCTCCTAAAGTTTGTTTAGAATCCTCAAATCCATCAAGCAAAATACCTTTCCTTTTCTATTTTGAAATAAAATACAGACATTCAAAACCACATGTAGAAGCATGAACTGCAAAAGTTAGGCACAGATTTAAAATGCCTTTAGTTCTAGTACATATGGTAGGATTTTCTGCAATTATAAACATTTTCATTGCTGCTTTTCTTATAATCAGATCATAAGTGAAGGTTGAATCCTACCTCCTACATTTCTGCCCTTGGAGTTCTCATCTAAAGAATGCCACTCTAGCAGACCACAATAACATATGTCAGGCTAAAATGTTTGATTTCTTAATTGCTGTGAAAGATCTGTCTCTCTTCGTACACTGTACACACAGCATTCCAGCCTTCAAGTATTTTCCAGGTATCTCTTTGTCCTAGGTTTATTGGTTTGCTTGGTCTGGTTTGGCTTTGATACCAATCTTATGAAATATTTTTTCAAAATTAAGCTGTGACTTTCTCTCTCCACGTCCATACTTGATGGAAGAAGTTGATCACATTTGTTGATTTATATTACAAAATATCTAGGTAACACTCTGCAAATCTTTCAGAATGCTTCTTGTGAATCTGCGTTTGCCAGACAACGTTGCTTGCCCTTTGGGTGCACTGCCTGATCCACCACAAATATAGGAGCGTAACTCAACTGTGGACTACAGGCAGAAACTAGTCTCGTAAGGCTGCAGGGTCTTAACATAAAAAGCTAAGCCCAGTGCAGCCAGTGGGGGTTTTCATAAGGCATTTACAGCCCTCATCATGCCAATATATTGCAGAACACTGAACAGCATTAGAGGCAGCGCACTTGATGTTACACACAGAACTGAAGCCCCCAGTACAAGAGAAGATGCCATATACTTTCTGATAGTGGAAATGGGCTCAGTGTCAAACTTTTTATACACAGCTGTGCCCACACAACTGAGCAGCTATATGCACTTCAGATTCAAATACCAGGACCCAAGTCTGTGAGATAAGCTGCCACCATGGAAACCACCTTTTCCCTTTTATTAAATATGCAAAAGAAGGAAATAAAAAAATCTCAAGTGGCTGAAAATGCTTGATATCCAATAACTCTTGCAATTCTAATGACCTCAAGAGTTTCTAGAAAAACAATCGTTTCTGCTCCACAGTTTTTAGGTAGTAATGCTGATATTATTGGAAAAGGTTAGCTGAGAAGGACTGCAGCTTTCACTACTCCAGTTCTGTCCTTTTTCCTCAAAGACAAAAAAAATCAAACATATGCAAAAGTGAGAGGAACAGATAAAGCAGAAAATACAGCATCAGTGACGAGGGCTGAATTGCACATCATTGCTTTTGAAAAAAACCCCAGGTATTACACACAATCTTGTCGGCTAGTCTGACACTCAGCAAACTTGTGGCATTGTCAAGCTGTTTGAGATATTATCACTAGCTGCCTTTCTAGTGCTAAGCTTATTGCAATCGAACAAAAATAGAGCGTTTTAAGCAGCTAAGGCTAGCAGGCTTGCAATGAAATGGATTAGAAGGCATAATCTGCTAAATACATCTGTTTTGACATTCCCTGTTAACAAAGTGTGACCACTCATCATATAGCTGAAAAAGGTATTTCAACCATTAGCCAGAACCAACCCTAACATGCTGAGTGTTTCTAGTCCCCAAGTCTATGAAATAGATCCCTACTCTGGGGTAGAGTTCATCACATCCATAAATCACTGAGTTGGTGGATGCACCTGTGCAAATACAGCTCTGGTCATCTCTCTCTGCCACCTTCTTTTACTTGCACTTAATTTTAGGTCTTTTTTCTACTGCAGTGTTTTTCATGTTGATAGAAAACATGTTCAGGGTTGCTGGTGTGGCTGTGCAACTGGAAAGGTTTGAAGAGAAGAAGTATGAAGTCAACATGAAATGGATACAGGAAAGCAAGTGATGTTAGGAACATAAGTGTCACATAAAACTGGAGATCTGCCTTAGCCCAAGGAAAGTGATGATAATCTCTATATGCCTTTTTGGGTCTTTTGGTCTGATCAGGATTCTAAGGGTCAAGATGAGGAAGAGCAGTGTTAGGTTTGGGGGGTGAAGGAAGGGGGAAGGAGAAGAAACTCCAGGAGGTGGTAGAGTCTGTGGGTAATTTTCATTCTATTATTGCCAGACTACAGGTCCTGATGACTGGTACACTCCCTCTTCTTCTTTATTTTGCTTCCTAGTTAGGTCCCATGTTTTATATCTATTTAAAGTAAATAACTTATGATCCACCTGTATGTTCCATAGTTATTAGGTGATAGATGTAGAGAATTTAACTTTAAAATGTTCTGGTTTCATATCAGTCCTGGGTTCAGCTGTAGCAGTTATTTTTCTCCTTCCTGGTAGCTGCTACAGTGATGTGGTTTTGACCTTAGTCTGAGAACAACACTGATAACCCACCGATGTTTTTAGTTGTTGCTAAGTAGAGCTTATTCCAATCAATGACTTTTAGTCTCATGCTCTGCCAGTGGCGAGGGGCACAAGAAGCCAGGAGGAAGCAGAGACAGGACACCTGACCCAAACTATCCAAAGGGGTATTCCATACCACAGCACATGATGCCCAGTATATAAACTGGGGGGAGTTACCCTGAAGGTCCAGATTGCTGCTCGGGTCGGGCTGGGTATCGGTCAGAGGGTGGTAAGCAATTGTATTGTACATCACTTAAGTTTATTGTTTTCTTTTCCTTTTCCCCTTTTAGTTTTATATTCTCTCCCCTTGTTATTTCCCTTATCATTATTATTATTGGTGGTAGCAGCAGTAGTTTTGTATTATACCTTAGTTACTGGGCTGTTATTATCTCAACCCATGGGATTTAGATACTTTCAATTCTCCTCCCCATCCCTCCACGAGCCAGGGGGAAGAAGCGGTGGGGAGTGAGCGAGCGGCTGCGTGGTTCTGAGTTACCATCCGGGCTAAAACCATGAAAATATCATAACTGCTTACTGACTTTATAAATCACTTTATGCAAGTCAATGAGTCAGATTTTTTTGTTACCTTGGACAACTAAAATAATAACTTTATAAAAATGCCGTCTCCATTCTTCACTGTGAATTTTTGTACAATTTCATTAGAGTAATGTTAAATTAGACACAATTTCCTCTGTAGTCTCTCTGAAAGTCTGGGAAAGAATCCAACCAAATCCAAGATATAAATACTGAACAAAAAAGAAGCTCAAGTTTAGCATTAATTATCTTACAGTAAAATTGACACAAACTCAGCATACTTGCAGCCCCGAAGTATTGAATTCAAGATGGAGAAATACACCAACACAAGAATGTTTGGTGAAGCTGAGAGAAAAGGGAGAAGACACCTAGAAGAGCATCCTGATTGTACTCCAAGGCAATTAGCCATCAAGTCCTGCAGGAGGTCTTGTTGCCTTGACAGGTGAGAAGTCCTGGAAAAATTTTGCCATTATAATTCTCCTGCTGAAAAGAGCAGGGAATTCTCCTCAAAGAAGGTGAGGGAAAACCCAATGTCAACTGGAGACAGAGGTAAACTGATGAAAGTCTTTAGTTACTTTATATGATATACCTCACTGGACCCTGGAGTGGTTATTTGCAACCAAGTCCAAACAGAGGACTTGCTAAAATGTGGGGAAGAAATAAAGTACTATTTCCAGAGAAGAGCAAAACTAATGGAAACCTGGAAGAGTTATAAAGAAACGATCAGATGGAGAACTGTAATTGCAGTGTAGAAAAAGCAGGTTATCTCCTCCAACTAATAGAGAGACTGAAATAGAGCATCAACATGCTTAATTTATTTTTTTAAATTATGGCATTTTGAATTCTTGTTCCTATTACTTGTAAACATTTTATGAAGTGGGTCCTGGATACATATTATGATCCTACTCATTGTGGATTTATTAATACATTTAGTATTAAAAAATGAAAAGAAAAAAGGAATCAATTATTTCCAGACAGGATGTTTCATGACCTGTTTAAGAACCTCTTACAACTAAAAATCTGCTCGAATTAAATGTGGCTTCTACCTCTTCTCCAGACCCTAGGCCTGTTCTGTTTCAAACCCCAGTTGATCAAATTCCTCTCTAGGCAAGCCTGAGACTTGCTTAGTAATGTACTTGATCTTTCTGGTCTCCTTGATATTACATTTCCAGCTGCAAGATGCATTAAATTCCCTTTGCAAAATTAATAATGATAAAGGAAGCATGCAAAACTCTATAATCCAAGTGTCCTTCTATTTTATGTGCATCACTGCCTTAAATCTCAAGAATTTCAAGTGCCTTGTCAGTCAGGTGTTTGACTCCTGTTTTCTGAAGACATAAGATTTGTGAGCAAAGAGGCGAGATCTAAAAGCAGAGATTTCTTCATGGCAAAGTACAAGAAATCTTTCTGCTAACAATAATAAATAGGGATTGATACCTGGTTTGCTTTGTTGTTGGGGTTTTTTTTAATAAATTGTTGAGATTTTGAGAGAGAAAATTATTAAAAAAAACAGATTTTGAGAACAACCCAGGATGAAAATTAAAAGAGGCAGAAACCAGTTCATAGAGAAAAAGGTTTAGCAGTAAAGTAAATAGTAATTCCAAATTTTCTGGTTTCTGAGAAATGAGTGAAATAATTGACTCGCTGGCTCACTACAAGTTTTATTACCCCAGTAAACAGACAAAAGCAGTTTTGGGGAAAAAAAGTAAAAATCAGTAAGAGCTTATTCCTATTTGTAGAACACCCACTGGAAAAGCTGTCAATTCCATGTCCACTAGTGAATGGAATGTATAATTAACTTGTTCTTTTTGTTTGGAAAGTGTCATCCCTTTCTGTGACAGTTTTGATTAGAACAAATCATCAGACCTCTAAACCACTTCCTGCTGTGAATGATTAACACTCAGAATTATAATAAAGGAAAAAAAAATATTATCCAGCATGTGTTTCTCATAGCTTTAGCTTAGCATACTAGCATCAGCCTATGGCTCCTGTCATATTAAGGGCTGTATTTTACACTTAGAAGTGTCTCACAATTTTGACAGAATCGCAACAACCATGGTGCATAATTTACTTTTCGTTGTCAATTTTAAACACCTTACAAAGGGGCCAGAAGCTTATGCTGGATGCTCATTCAGTGTTGTATGAAAAATGAACCTCAACATTTAAAATATTTGTTATTTCTTTGAACAACTGTATTGTTCATGATTGGTGTAAAACAGTGTTTTTTCACACATACGATCATGGAACCATGGAATAGTTTGAGTTGGAGAGAACAATAAAGATCATCTAGTTTCAACCTCCCCTGCCATAGGCAGGGACACCTCCCACTAGGCCAGGTTGCTCAAAGCCCTGTCCAATCTGGCCTTGCACACTGCCAGGAATGGAGCACCTAAAACTTCTTTGGGCAACAGTCTTGGTGTTGACTTCATATCATGAATATCACAGCATGGTCCCTCAGGGAAGAAGTGTTAAAAAGTCCATACAAGAATATTTTCTCTGTATAACCACTTTTTTTTATCTTTCAAATTATATATATTTGGTAGCATTATATAGTTCATGTATTATGTGCAAGTAATTTACGAACACTTGTGTATTTGTGAATAAGGCTGCGTGGAGACCTCATCTTCCAGTGTCTGAAGGGGGCCTATAAGGATGCTCGGGAGGGACTCTTCATTAGGGACTGTAGCGATAGGACAAGGGGTAACAGGTTAAAACTTAAAACAGGGGAAGTTAGATTGGATATAAGGAGGAAGTTCTTTACTGTGAGGGTGGTGAGGCACTGGAATGGGTTGCCTGGGGAAGTTGTGGATGCTCCATCCCTGGCAGTGTTCAAGGCCAGGTTGGACAGAGCCTTGGGTGACGTGGTTTAGTGTGAGGTTTCCCTGCCCATGGCAGGGGAATTGGAACTAGATGATCTTAAGGTCCTTTCCAACCCTAACTATTCTATGATTCTCAACTGGGACTTAAAAGCACCAGAATTGTGTTATTCTGCTTTATTTTAGCACCTAGACCAGTATTGCCTTCTTTAAATTTCAATTAAATGTTTTGGGGTATTAAAAATTGCACATTTTGTCACTGAGGTAAACCAAGGCAAATAAATGTGTATTAGTGGAAACTGACTCCCAATAGAATCAATCCATATTGTTTCATTAATTGAATAATGTATTAAGCATTACAAAGTGTGATGGATTTTAACAGCTACATTAAAGTAGAGGTATCATGTTGCAAATGGTGACATCTGTACTTTGGATTTCCGTTAATGTGTGTCATCTCTAATTCCCCAAACCATTTAATTCGGCTCAGCTACCCACACATACAAATTCTCTATTGGCTGAATTGCTTGCTAGAGCAAACCATTGTTTGGATTGAATTACATATCCAAATATTTGTAATTTTGTTGCCAGATTGTTTTCCCCAGTTCCTACTAAGATATACCCTAGATATGCTGACTTTATTTACAGGCCTTTTTCCATTTTGTCTATTTCATATAAAGTGTTATTTACATAAGTTTAAAGTATTTACAATCCTTGAAATTGGATTATACTGTATGATGTGACTTTTTAGCACCACATGTATTGAATCAAATCATAATGCTCAAAGTTAAGATGTCATACGTAAGGGTACTCATAGCATCAGGCTTGGTGTTTGTTTTTGCAGAGGAATAACAGTAATTCTGTTTCCTAACTTGTGTTTGAGTCACTGCTGTGCCTACCAACAGGGAGCTTGTCTGATTATTCTCTGAATTGACATGAATCCTTGGTTTCCATTATACAGCTGATAGAAATACACCATGCTAACGTTGTAAAATAGAGGCGCTGTTTCTAGTAATTAGCTCTAATCAGATGTTTGTTCCCTAAATCACATATGCCTGCTTCTTACAATATAGCGTTCTGGTTACTGAAAGACAGAATTCTGTTTGCCTTTTACTTGTTTACCTGGTATCATCATCCTGATTTTTGTAAATATTTGTGAATTAATGGATCCGTTGTTTATAGGCTCTTCTACAGAGCTTGAGTATAAATCTTCTTATGTGATTCAGATCTTCTGTAAATTATCACACATTATCATAAGCATAAATAATTGACTAATGTTCCTTTATACTGTAGTCATCTTTCTTACATTCTATTAAACATATATTAAAAGTCTCACTTGGACAGTCTTTGGGAAAGTCAAGGTTGTAAAGTCACAGAATTCATGTTAATCAAACCCCACATTAGTCACAAAAGAGACCTTCCTATAGCTATGCAAGATCTTGGGGGGTGGGTGGAGGTGGATGTTTGAGGAGACCAACCACTAACATATAGTATTTGCATCTTGAAACTTCATTCTAGCAGTGGTATCTTAAGGACAATCTGTACTGAAACTGAATTTTCTTCAGCTAATTGATATGCATTGACTGGCCTGACTCACACCGTTGAAGAATCCTTAATCAATTCTTTTTTTTTTTTTTCATTCCAAGTCTTGATGTTGTGGAAAAAAAAAAAAAAAGAAAATCATCAGTTTTTAAAAGGAATTTTAGGTGATTTTCTCTCTTCTCAGGACCCAGAGTAGAAAGATACATTATTCCCAGTCCCATCAAGGACCATAACGATTACTGGCTAGATACACAGCGGAGTGACACAGTTATTGGGGTAATGTTACAACATGACTGAACAATGCACCTGTCAATGCACCTACAACTGAAGTTTGATAATTAATGCTCAAATCAATTCAGTAAACTGTAATACATTAACTTGTAACTGGTCTTAATGTTGGAGATGGAATTGGTCCAGGAATTGTTTTGTGCAAATTAGAAGTGGCCAAGAACTTCCTGACAATATTTTGTTTGTTTTATTTTAGCTAGAAAATCCAATTAATTGAAACAGAAGCTCTTTATTGGTTTGTGCCAGTATAGGACTGGCTTTTGCTGCCAAAGCCTTCTCAGCTCCCTAATGGAGCTCTTGGTCAAAACCAATAGTGAGAGAAACTGGATTTAATGTGTAGGGTTGTGGTCTCCAGCATGAGAAGACAGTTTTCTGGATTAGTCTTTTTCAGGCTTTCCTGCTGGAGCTGTTCCACTTTGTGTGATTAATTACATATGAATTGATGAATCAGTATCGGCAATGTCCAAAGTAACTTCCCTGGCTACTGAATTTATCCTTAATAATTTTATCCAAGGTAGAAGTTCTTCAAAACTGGACAGTCATAATAAGTAAGTTTGAAATCTGGTAACTTCATCAAAAAGAGTATCTGTAATGAGGAAACAAAAATGTACATACATCAGCCAGAGCCAACAGGAAACGTTGGTATAATTCAGAACATGTTGAAGGCTGGACATCACTTATCCTCCAGCCGTCAAAGCAGTGACAGCAGTATGACTGAAGCAGAAGAGTTAACTTGTGTGGAGATAATACTGTATGATACCTGAGATAGCAAAGAATTAAATTCAATGCTTTTTGAAATTAGTCCATTTGGTAAGGATCCCTAGGCACTACTAGCCTTCAGCAGTCACTCCTCAACTGAGGATTCCTGGCACATATTATGCACCCAGATTTATTTCTCCTCCTTTCTTTCTCAACGTTTTGGGGTGGTTTTGCTGCCACTTGCTGATCAAGGTTTCTACTCTGTTCTCATGCAACCAAATAGAAGAGAACTTGAAGGGAACTACAGCACAAGGTAATCCACTAAGTGGGTTTAGCAGAATGACTGCAGGATCCTGGCTGAGCTGCTTCCCCAAATAATGACTACAGATTAGATGTCATAATAACAGCTGTCAATGAGTAGCATGCAGAAGAGATTTTTTAAGTCACAATTACTTGTCAACCTCTGTTCCCCTTGTGTACCAGAAGCATGTTTGATGTGCCGTCTGTTACCTCCCATCTAGCATTCCCACTGCTCTGGGCCATACATGCTTACTGCTGCTTGCAAGATGAGTCACACAGCTCAGCAAAGCATATCCTTCAGCTGTGGAGAATGAATAAAAGTGACACCAGCATGCTGGCTACATAAGATGTACTTAAACTAGTGCTTTCTCAGTTCAGCATGAAACTGTTTTCCTTTGCCTTTGGGATTGGTGTTGACAGGACACTGGAAGTGACCACTCTGTGATAGCTTTTGTCTGTAATTGGCCTCTGCTGTCCGACATCTCAGTGGGAATAATTAGTCTTTCACCCACTCAGGATATTGACTGTGTAGTTGTAGCTAAGATAGATCAGTTAGAATTGCCCTGAGTGACCAAAAAATTGGCATGGGGAAAAGCAGGATAAGAAAGGATAGAGGTTTTCCACAGTCATGAATGCAAAACCATGCAGGGAAAGAAAATAGTGCCTTCCTTTGCTTTCCTTACAGAGCAGCTGAAGAAAGTGTTTTCTAAATAACAGTGTAAAATGTTGGATTGATTAAGAGCTACTATATGAAGAAAGTATTACTTGCTCTGTTTAGAAGGCAGATATCTAATAGTGAAAGGTAAAACATTATTTTCTTGCCTTGAAAATTGTAAGATTGTTACCTAAAAACTGGTTCCATGTAAGATGAAAAATGTACAAACCCTGATATAGCTCCAGTAATATATTTCCTTGCTGTTGCTTCTTTCTGCATTTAAATTCCATCATTTCAAGTCTCTTAAATGGTATATAAATCAAGAAATCCAGGATTCTGAGAATGCCTGATGTGCATGAGGATACACATTTTGACAGTGCAGAAAGTAATATTGATTCAGCCAATTCTTCGCAAAAAAAACAAGTGCAGGAGGAAAAGTCTAAGTGTTGTTACTTGTGCTCCCCATGTTTCAGTCTTACATGGGGAAAGCCATTTGTGGGTGTGGCAATTACTGTTGGGCTCCTGTTACAACTCCTTAAATGATGTAAGCAGCCAAAGGTGTCTAAGAAATGGAAAAAATGTGGTTTTAACCTTTACCTTTTGCTGTATCTGAAGAATGAGGATACCTACACTTCCAAGTCTGCTTATAGTGAGCAACAGGTCTTTTGCACTGCTTCAAAGTCTGAGGGAGATTTTGGAAATCAGTACCCCTGTCCTTTATCCTGAACAGATCATGACACACCTGACTGACCACCTTATGTTAAAACTCTGTTTAATTCTTTATAAGCCAGCTGGACTTCCATACAGATTTAAATGCAGGAGGAAAAATGGAGAAGGCTGAGTCAGGAAAGAGTTACCTATCTTCTTCTCTTCTAGAATTTGAATACATCTAGAAGATTTCCTTGTGCCTATAGGATTTTGGCCAAAATTTAGTCAAATGTTTTCTAAACCAACCTTCCTGTCTGAGTAAATAGGATTTTCCATACCCAGTTTCAGCACCAGCACAGTAACAAAACAAAACAAAATAAAATAAAATAATTAAATTGAATTAAATTAAATAAATTTAACAATTTAAAAATTATTTTTAGTGGAATGATCAACTGGTTAAACCTGCTGGATTAACTTCTTCAACTAGTTAAGTATGGATCACATACATGGGTACCTATATTCATATATATTTTTAGGTGAAAGCCATAGTCTTCATAAAGTAATAAATATATTGATATATTTATCCATATATTTTTATATTTTTAATGTGAAAGCCTTAGTCTTCATAAAGTAATAAATAATCGTAAGATAGTAGATAACAACAGATAACTGTAAAAAAAAATCCATTAAAGTGATAATGATTAAAGAAAATACATTGGTATACAGAATTTGGTTATTTCAATTTACAGCATCTGCTTCTGTTCTAGTTTTCTAAGTAAGTTCTCATTACTAGAGCTTCTAGAAAATGTTAGACATTTTAAGACTGTCCTTCAACTAAGAAAAGATGTTTTGTTGAGAGTTCAGTTTGGCCAAGTTATCCAGGGTTCAGATAAAGCTCATGACATTGAAACTACCTCAGCTATTTTTTTTAAGGTTTAGCAATATAATTTCTTTAGCTTTTTGTCTAAACTTCCTTAGAGATCTTGTTAAAGTTTCAAAACTTGCGCCTTTTATCCCTGCTAAGGTTCATTATTTCTCTGTTCGTTAAACGATATGGTTTTGAAACTTTGGGGTTTGAGATTTCTCTAGGGTATAAATTAAAGAATTCATATTTTTTTCCAAAATCTTCTCCATGGACTTCCAGCAAGTTGTTGCTGTTGCAGCTTCACATCTTCCTTTACATTAAAAAGCAAAAATTTGAGGTTTATAGGTGCACGCTATTAAGGTAAATAAAAGAATGTGCTGGAAGGTGAAATTTGGGAAGGAGATATGCCCTGATGCCCTGTGGCCATGTCAAAATTATTAAATCTCCATCATAAAAAATAATATTTTGCTATTTTTTCCCCCTGAAGCAGTAGGGTGTGATCTCATTGTGCTTTGTAAGCTAAGAAAGGTCAGGCCAGCCTTCTCAGTCACTGGATGAATGAAATCCTAAGAACTCAGCTGTGCTTAGGATGACTCTGATTAAGTTAGTGCATAGACAAACAAGATCTAGCTAGAACAGTTTGAATTTACTTTTCACAGCTGTTTATTGCTGCTTCCCTAGGTAAGCATTACAGCCCCCACAGATGATGCCCAGTAACAGCTCTTGGGAGTCCTCTCACTCTGTTTCAGCGCATACCAGCTGAATTAATTTCAGTCACTGTGGAAAATGGACCAGGTGACTTTTTAGTGCAGCTCAATATGGGGATGATGAGGAGCAACTGTTAATGCTGAGAACTAAAGCTGCTATTGCTACCTTCAAAAAGTGAGTACTCTATGGTTCTCTAAGCTACAGTGCATGGAATGGTGATGGCAGGAGGATGTCCTACAGCATCACAGGTTGTTTTGGCAGAAACAGTTCTTATTTCTGAGAGATTTGACAATGAAAACACCACAATGAAGACTTTAGGTATAGTTAACAGTGTTAGGTGCCACAATGGTTCAAATAGTTTCATATTCTTTTTCTTATAAGAATGGGTCCTCTCTTCCTCTTAACTTCAGAAGAATCAAGTGAGAAAGAAAATATTTTTTCAAGTAAAATTTTAATTCTTAATACTACACTGGATTAATAATTTTTTCTCTCCATGCAAATGAAAAGCAATGCTGTTTAATAAAAAGAATGAGTGAAGCACATGCCTTTAAAAATAATGTAAGTTTATCTCAAATATAATTTGTCCATGACTAATGCTAATTTTCTAATTAAATTTGGACTAAAATACAGTGAATTTGTTTGAGGTTTATATCCAACTTTAAATAAATGAGAAATATCATTTAATATTTCTGTTCTACAGTAAGGCATGCTGTTGATGAATGCTGTTAGATATATCCTCATGATCAAATATAACGATGTTGATAAAAAAAGACACAGGAAATCAGCTTGAAAATTCAATCCCTGGTCATCCCTACCATTTCTTTTTAGGACAGTCTTTGGTGTGTTTTGGACATCTCTAACTAGCTCACTCTGATAATCCTGAGCATTGTGAACACAGAGACTCATGAGCAAAAATTTATTTTTTTTTTTTTTCAAACTCTGGTATTTTAGGATAAGGTAACTGACAGAAGTTATGCAATCAATGTATTAGACTATTTGTGCCTCTGTTTTCTAAAGTTCAGCTGTGCCCTGTCATTAAATTTCTGCTCATCTTTTTTTCCTGAAAATCATCTGTTTCCTGTGACACCCCTTGCCTCTGCATATGAGATTATGACTTGCACAGAAGAAAAAGGAGATAAAGCTTTTGCTTAGATCATTTGTGTGGAGTCAGAGATAGATGTTACCTCTTTTGACTCTCACAGATGAAGAAGCATATGCAGTCTTTGCAATAATATCATTACTTAATATTTATTATCTGAGAGAGCATGCTTCTGGCAAATGAAGGATTGAGTTGCTGCCAGTACTGTCATTCAGTGGCCATTGCTGAGGGACACATTTATTTCCCTCTGGGCTATTTTTGTCACTGCTTCCTATGCAAGGAAATTAGAATAAGATACCTGGTAATTTTCTCCCATATGATCTCAAAGAACTCTACAAGATGACCCTTGGAGAGATTCTTAATTCCATTTATAATGACTGAATTGCAATTTATGAATTATTAAATGGTGCTTATACCTACATAACTGTATGCATAAATAAAAGTTTTGTAGTAGGCAGTTTCTTTTCTCCTAAACAATTTATAAAATAACTATCAATAGTAGCATGTGATTAATGCCACCATTCAATCAATGCCATAGCTTAGAGATGGATTTCAACTAAAATGGCATTAATTTATTCTTATTTGTCTCAGATTGGAGAAAAGACCTGCAATGCTCTGTGAATTATTTAGTTACTTTATTGTGGGGCACCAATGAACAGCAGCTCCATGATCCAACTCTGTGGAAAGGTTCATATTAATTGTGATTCATAAATGTTATTCCTCCCATTGTGCTATTTCAGAGCAACACTCAATCCAGGTAATTATGGCCCATTGCCTTCACTGCAAGAACACACTATGTAAATCCTTCAGACAAAGTGGGCTTGCCAGACTGAGAATAATGTGCAGGTCCTCAAAAAGGGTTTATATTCAAGATCCATTCAGTAGGTGTGTTTTGCAGTTTTTCATTTCTCAGAACTGATGACAAACCAAACTAGTTGGTTATTCGCCACCAATGCTGTTCTAGTGATAGGGTGATCGATAATCTGTGATTAATTTAGAGTCACTCATACGTTAGTACTAGGCAGTTTTGACAGCCATATTTTAAGTATCGATTTCTTGTGTAATTTACAAAAGAGAGGCATACCAGATATGACAATGCTTTGCAAGTTGCTTGCATTCTTCTTCTAGACACCCCTATCAGAAAAAGCCCTGTGGTATAAAGTTCACTTGAATCTAGTAGTACCCTGCTCAGGAACACTTATTTTATTTGCTCCATCTTTCATTGATGATGGATTTAAATTCAGCTTAAAAATAAACAAATAAATCTTTCAGCAGTGTATTAACAAGAGTCTGTCCCAGCAACATAATGTGCTAGTCCCTTCTTACTGCATGTATTCTGGTTTTACAAGGCCTCACACTCTCAAGGGCTGAGAAATCAAGACATGTTTTGCTTTCTTACCTGTTCCAAGAAAAGCCCTTCTCGGTCAGCATGACTAAGGAAGGACATAATGACATTTGACAAAATAAATGCACATTATGGTCATGTTTTAGAAACAAGAATTTTTTCTTTTCCTGGAAAAACATATGGTATTAAATTCCTTTTTCTCATTTAAGAAGTGCAGTTTCCATTAAAATCAATAATATTATTATGGCTGAAAAAAAGATTTATTAGTACTATGTCAGGGTGTGTGTTTGGAGCACGTAGAAGTTCATCTGATAGGAATGAAGGGTAATAAAAACTGTAGTGGAAAATCCAGGATTTTTGCCCAACAAAACATAATTTTGGATAATACCTTCTATTTGGAAACACCAGACAAACATTTTGGAATGTTTAATGAGGCCTAAGGATAACAGCCTTCGGTTCATGGAAAAAAATGAGTCATTTATAGCAAGAAAATGTTTCTCTCTGTTAATTGTGATAAATGGCTGTTTTAATAGTGGGTTAATCTTCCCTGACATCCCCAAAACTGTGAAGATTTGATAAGCAAAAATAAAAGATTTGTGGTGGAAAAAGTAAATAATTCCCTTCCTTTTCTTACTAGTGGAACCCGCAAACTGTAAGATATGTTAATAATATTGCAAAAAGAATTCCTTCTTTGGAAATCTGCTAAAATAAATTTATCTAATTATTCTTTTTCATTTGAATAATTAAATTATTTAAATAAAGCTAAATCGTAACAGAAACAAAACCTCTTGTAACATTATATGAAAACAATGGACACCAGTTTAACAAAAGATCCAACAACTGTGCTGCTGATAATACTAAAAACAATGAGCTCAATTTCTGGGTTTTTTTTGGAGGGCGGGGTTAGATTAGGAAACTGTCCTGTGGAACATGAAAAGAATACAGGAATAAATCAGTTTGAGGGTGGTTTGATTGTTTGTTTGAGTTTTTTGTCATTAGATATCAAGCTGAATGTATTAGTACCTGCATCCTGCTGTTTTGCTAATTCATCTGCAACTAGCTCTATTCCGTATAGCAGAATACACAGTATCACACAAACAGCAGGTAAATATGCAGCTGTATATACAAAATGAAATCAGAATGCAATATTCAAAACAGCCATCCAAACCCACTGAGAACAGAGAGATTTTTAATGTGATCTGTAGAGCTGATATTTTCAGCAACATACATAAAGGTTGCAATAAAGATGCAATGTCTGCAAAAAATACCTAACTCAAGTTGTCTGTATCTTGTGACCATTTCTGATTACATTTTCTTTTGCCCTCTCTTGACCAAACAGAAGGTGTCAGCCACTCAGACTTTGTAAGAAGGACTGCTGCCTAGTCCAAAAGCTGTTGGATGTTGCTACAGAAAAATGAAGCACCCCCAGTCAGGAGCTAGTGGGAGGAGAGTGGTAATACAGTTTACAATATAGTTTTGTGATTACAGCTGTCTCATGAGTACAGCAACTTTAATTCTTGGTGAGAATTTGCTCACTGCTTTGACGAACATGCTCATCTTGGGTGATCAAGGATGTGCCTGTGTGGCATAAAGCAAGCATGTGCTGAAATATTACTCACTTTATTTGAAAACATTGTGACACAAATATCTGTGTGATAGTGGTAAGGCTATACTTCATCCACATTTTGTGGCTTGGCATGTAATATCAACCCTAAGGCTCTGATTCCACCATCATTTGCTCACTGGCGTGGTGATAAAGTAAAGCAGCACTGCAAAATATTGCAAACAGCATAGAAACTTTCAAAGCACTTGTCTTAGGCCATATTTATTCTAGAAGGACTTTACTAATAAAAATCCTTATCTTCTTCATTAATGCACTGAAGCCTAGGTTTATTCCATGTAATTTAGGCATTTGACAAAAATATTTAGGTCAGAATACATTTTCTGTAGAATCCCACACTGAGAAGAAAGAAGTGCACTTCCAGAGCTTCAGATCTTAAATTTCAGCAGAGCACAGAAAACTCCATATTGTACAAAAAGTCTACAGAAGTTATGTTCTTCATTTAAACTCCTAAAAGGAAGGTATGTGAATTTGGTGCCACTGAGCATTGATCTATTTTGTAGACTCATTTTTATCGCTTGTCATACCTGAAATAATTTGTAGGAATTAATCAAAGGAATCCTTAATCACACCGAACATAAGATTTGTGTCAAAATTCTGAAGAAGCAAGCATATTTCTATGCAACACAAATTATCATGCAGTAGGAAGATTAATCTCTCTTAATAATTTACGTGTGTGCTCAGTCAAACAAGGTGTGGTGGTCTTGAAACTATCATTACTGAGTGAATTGCTATCAGAAAGGTCCAGAAAAAAGTATATTTCAAATTTTGCAGAACAAGTGGATTAAACTGTCGATGAAGTTGTACTTTATATTATAGGGGGAGTTCATGGAATTCATGAAGAAACAAGGAACCTGGTTGTTGATTTCTGTCACAGACCTGTTATTTTTCTAGCTAGCATCTCTTGTGCTGGCAGCTGCCTCTGGCTTTCTTCACAGCCTGCTTCTGAGGGCTGGGCAGCTGGGTAAGGGATTTCCACAGGCATAGGAAAGGAAGCTAAGGGTTATGACAGCAGTGACCATAATAGCATGAAAATCCCAGGCAGGGAATTTCATTATCATGTTAGATCATATTTAGTGCTGTTCCAAAATGTTTTTATTTTAGTTATTCCTTCTCTTTTTCACCCTAAAGCAAAAAAAAACATGAGGTTCTGCATTTTCTTTCTTTGTTTGTTTAGTCTACAGAAAACACAGTTAGTGAAAGGGAAATTACATTTAAAAGGATGATGGGACTGACATGAAGGTTAAGGAAGGCTTTTATCTTCAACATAGGTCCAGCAGCCAAGGTATTCCTGTGTTAACACATTTACTAGGGTATGCAAGTAGAAGTCCATCTTATGGCCTGGTAATGAAATGACATGCAATATTCTATGATTGCCCTCAATTACCCTATGCAAAGCAAGAATTAATTACTAGCATTGAAAAAGTTCACCTTTGGCCTGCATTTCAGGCTCTCATTTATACTGAGTGTTTCTCAGGTGATATTAATAGAGGTCTAAGTACTTGATAGCTGGGGTTTTTTTCCTTCTTTTTCTTTGTAATGGGGCTGATCATTTTACATGATAACTGTAGTCTAATCAATCAATGGCTGAAGTAAGCATTAAGGTATATACAGAGCATTTTAAAAGTGCTGAACCCATCCATGTACTGTTTGGCACTTTGTTGTCCAGAGCTGTAGTACACAGGATGGTTAATTTGATCCATTTGTTTCACAACAAAGACTGCCACCATCAAGTTATTTTAATGTAATGCTGTAAATCAACTTGAAGGCTGCAAAAAAAAAAATAAGGCAAGTAAAAAAACCCTAGAGATTTATCATATTTTGTCTGGTTTTCCTTGTTGAATCAAGAGATGTGTTTCTAAAAGAAAAACAATGATAAATAATCATTACCCTTGACTCCCTTTGATTCCCAAGTTGCCAATATAGTATTATATTGGTGGAATGAACTGGCTGCTTGCATATGATTTTGAAATACATTCTGTCTGTGCATATTTAGTGCAAGTCTAGACATTAATGCAGAGCCATGACTGGAAATTTAAACAGAAATTAATCCCCCCCCCCAAAAAAAAAAAAAAAGAGGTTATGATAATAATTATATTCCTGCATGTCATACTTATCTTAGAGTGAGGCTGACCCTATATTCAGGTCTAATTTGACTGGTGGAAGTGATGCTTTAGTAATAAAAGAGAGCGTAGTGATACAGGAAAATAGACACTAACATCTTTTTTAGTAATAAAAGAGAGTGTAGTGATACAGGAAAATAGACACTAACATCTTTATTTGGTTCTAGGCATTTTCTTGGAAATAAAAAAGGCCTAGGAGGTGTGTATCCAGACAATTATGGATGATACTAAGGTGCACTAAGATTTTGTGCGTATGCTGGTATAACATTCAGGTGCATATTAAGGCTGAGGCATTTAGGCCACTTCGTATGAAGTGCACAAAGAATAAAGGTAGTGGATGAGAAATCAATTCCAGAAACTCAGTAACTTTGGAATCTGTAGTTCCCAGTGTCAGCTGGTGAGAGCTGGTAGCGAACTGCTAGTGAAGTGGAAGCAGATTCTGAAATCGGTTGTTCAAATTAACCTGCTTGACTCTACTGTGAAAAGTACTGTAAGTACTTACTCAGGAAAGAGTGGGATGAAGTTTCAAAAGCCCTCTGTTTTTCCAGCAAAAATCCGTGGAAGGAGGTCTCTCATCTGTGTATACATCTATAATGTGTTGGCAGTATCCAAAGTGGTCATTCAAGCTTTCTTTATAAAAAAAGAAGTCACATCTAGAGTGCTGTTCCCCTCATGTCGTAGGTAGAGCTCTGATACAGACTACTTTAACTGTTCTCTAAAAGTCGCTGCTTCTCACTACAACTGAAAAAAAGAAGGTCTGGAAAGCTAAATCTGTTGTAGGTGCGTGTACAGAGAACTACAGGTGCATGAGATAAATCCCATCTCCAGTGACTTACGAGTGCTTCAATCCCATTTGGTACTAAGTCAAACTGGTTATTTTGTGTGATAACTGAAGATTTAGGAAGCTGATCCTAACCATTTCCAATAGTTAGAAGATTTCAATTGAAAACAATTTAAAATAAGCTATTCACCTTTGCACTGAAGGGAACTGGAATATATCACACACCAGCTATAATCAAGAAAGGTTTCAGAAAGCATCTCTCATAAAGACAGTGGTATTTGACTGTAACAGAATAGGGAAGCATCCATGTTGATTTGGCATATTAACCAGCAGATTGTGAATGAGTTCAGGATAGACAGCCAGGGCACATAATCAGGTAAGTTTATTCTTAATTGCTTTCTAAATAAACGGTAGCAACAGAGGTGCTCAGACAACACAGAAGCATTATCAGGCACTAGTCACAGTGAAGACTCACACACTGAAGACTAGTTTCATTTTATATATATACTGCACTTTGTCTCTTCTTTAGCATTTTTTAGGGTAATGTTAACAAAAGATAACATAAAAGTTGGGGAGGGTTGGGGTTCTTTTTCCAGTAGTTCGTTATTTTCTTCCAACTCTATCTGTTCCTCACTTTCTTGCATTCCAACTTCAGGGATTTTTTTTTTTTAAGATTTTTTTCTGCTGAAAGGGAATATGATTATTTTTTAGAAAAGTAAAAGTATATAAAACCAAAGGATTATAGAAGTTAGGCCATAATTCTGGAGTTGAGGTTTAATTTTCATGGAAAGGCGATTTAAATCCTTCTCTTTCACACATTATAAATGGAAGTAAGTTTTTAACCTAAATTATAGGCTTCACAGAACATGTTGGGTTTTTTTTTTTGTTTCTCTTTGGTTCTTACCTATATTATTATGGAACTGAATGGAGAAAATATATATCTGAGACTGTTATTTGTTTTAATGAGCTGTGATCTCTGCAGTAACTGCACCGACTGCCTTCACAGCTAAATACACCAGAAGCTTTCCTGATCTGCAGCATTTTTGATGGAAGCACAAGCTCAGAAAAATAAAAACATTAACAGAAAGAACTTAAATCCTTGCATGTTTTGTGCCTGTGACTGAATATCAAAAAAAAAGTCATTCTATATACGAAACTCACAGGTCTGTGTTTTGTTTCTGACTTTACTTACTAAATAGAGAAAAGTTGTAATAGCACAGCACTGGGCTTGGTGAGAGAACCAGACTGGCATACTGGCTGATGGTATGATATGTGTAAGACTAGTGCTAGCAGAGAGACTTCTAACAGAGGAGATACAGCAGGTATTAGCAGGGAGTCATGTAAGAATGCTGATGCTGAATGAGTCAAAACCACAGTGCTTTTTCCGGGGCAATACATAGTATTAAAAGCTTCTTGGGTAATCCTGAGAGTGGAGTGAGAAAAAGGAGAGCAACTACATGTATTTACCTATATTTTATTGCACGTGACATAGTGTGGTATGTCAGTGCAAGCATTTCAGTTGTTCTCACCCTGCTTAGGAATCCAGCAATGCTGAGGCCAGCAGAGATTTTCACAGCAAAATCTGATCATCTTAGTGTCTGAATGATTCCTTTCTTTTTAAGACTGTATATGCGGGTGTGATGGTAGGAGGCTTTGTAGGATCCAAATGGGAAATAAGTGTTTGCAGATTTTGGATTATGATATTGTTATGCTGCACAGAATGAGGAACAAATTTAAAGTCTGGCCCTGAAAATGTAAGCAATAAATGTTTCTCTGCCCTTCAAATTGAGGCTAATATGAAACTTCTAAGGAGAAATTAAATGTGTCATTAGAACACTGATAATATCTGATTATATTTCACCTGTAAATGAGTATGTTTCTACATAAACAACTGGTAAGAGTAGAAGTTTCTGAAAGAACAGGTTTGTTTTCCATTGGTTTTCAGGAATCTTTATATACCCTGAAACATCGCTAATAAATGTCCAATCTCAACACAAAGCAGTTAAATGAGCAAAAGCTCAGAGCAGTAAATTGTGGGCTACATTGATTTTCTGGCCTGCATACACAGTAAATTTTTCAAATTGAGGCTACCCACGAAGTCCTTTGTTTTCCACTTCTCAGATTTCAGTTTGGAATAATTGAGAGGAAGCTTTTAGAATCATCTTTCAGAGACATCTTTTGGAGGTGACCTTTAAGTTAGAAGGAACAGTTAAAGCATCTCTTCAAACACTGCAAAATTACGTTATTTTCAGGGAACTTTTACTGCTTGACTTTGTAGCTAAGATGGTGAAAATATAGTATTAAAATCAAAATTGTCCAGAAAATCAGAAATTCCTTTGGGTTTAAGTTCCTTGGGTGATGATTGAGGAAGGAATTAGAAATGTAGCCTTCTCACTGAAAGTCAGGATCCCTCCAGTTAATATACTTGCATAGTCTTTTTGTGATAGAAACAAGAGTTCTGTACATAAAGATTTTGGTCAGGAGGTAGAGATGATTAAAACAAAGAAAAATTATGGATACCAATGCAGAAAGTAAAATTTTATATGAACGTTTAATTTTTCAAGAGAGGCAGTTACATTCATTTCAAGATAGCAATAATCTTTTTGTGTTGGCGTTAGTTTGAGGTTTTGAGGGGTGGTGTTATTTTAGGAAGGCAGGGAATAATGTGAATAGTGTGGTTTTAAAGGGATTTCATCCCATTAAAACTGACGGGAAGCTTTGTGTTTGATCTTCATACTTCAAATAACAAATTTAAATCTTGCTGCTCAGATCCAGCTCTTTTCCTGTATCTGTTTAACTTCTGGGAAAACAGCTGGCTTTTTGCATCACTGATTTAAGATGAGAGTTTTGACAAAATTACATGTTTTCAGTATTTTTCAGTCTTCGCTTTTCCTTGTAGGAAACTAGACTGCAGGAATTTCTGAGGAAGGTGAGAGAATGGGAAAATAAAACTAAGATTGAGTATTGACTGTCTTATCATCATGAGAAAGCACTTTCCTGTTCTGAAAAAAGTAGTGAGACTTACAGCACATTTTTCATCTATGTATTCTTTGATTTGGTGGGAGAGGACATTTATGGCTAGTCTGGTAATCAGAGTCTTTCTAGCAGAGACTGTAAATATAATTTAGGGCTTTGCTGCCAAAAGGTAGGTTGTTACCATGGGTTAACTATCACATATCAGATGCAAAGTATTATATTGAGCTAAAGACAAGCCAGTGTTATTTTATTTGGAACTATATCAAATGCAAGCTGTAGATGGCTAAATTAAAAAGAACAGTAGCTCTATTAGGTATTCAAATTCAATTAGTGAGGAATGAGTATGTGAGTAATGCCATGGTAAGGAAAAACAAAAAATTCACTTCTATTCTCTAGAAGACAGCACTAGACCATGATGGAAATTATTTTAGTGTTGCTTTTATTTCCTTAGTCAGCCTGAGCCTACACTGATGTTGATAGCAAATGAATTTCAAGTTTGGTTGATACCTCACAATATTTTCCACTGTGGGAGTAAAATTTTCCACTTAATTAAAATGAAAAATACAAAAAACTATGAAAAATACAAAAACTATGAAAAATACAAGCATTGCAGTTGGAATAGATGATCATTGTAGGTCCTTTCCAATTGTAATTGTTTAATTCCCTTCTCTAGTCTCCTTTCCTTTCTTCTCCTCTCTTCTTCCATTCCATTCTATTCTCTGAAATAATTCATCTTGTTTTCTCATGGCCACATCCGAAAACGAACAAAAGGATCAGGCCTGAGACCTGAAACACATCTCCAGGCACCAGCGAAGAGCAATTACAGCAGCTCCCAGCAGGATGTCCCCTTCCCTTTACCACTCCCACTTCTGATGGAGGAGTTTTACAGAGCTTTGCTCCTTCATTACGTTTGCTATTAACTGTGGTTAAGTTTCCAGATCAATTTGTGTGCAGTTGATACTCATCTGGTTTTGTGCCAATATTGAACTTAAGCTTAGCTAGTTCTTTTCCATACCTCTCTGAAAAGTTATATAGCCATAAAGCTGTAAATATGTTACTTTTTACATATATATGTATATATATATTCTAGTCATATGTACTGTAAAGCACAAAAAATGAGTAAAACAGTTCAAGGTAGCAAACTATTCTTACATTTGAGAAACCAGGGACTTAAAACCCATGCAGTATTTGCATTTTGCAGTATGAATCACAGCTAGAAATCAGTCTGTGCCTAGCAATTAACTGTTATCTGGTGAAACAGCTTAGCCAAAAGGGAATCTTACCTGTTCTTGGCATTCATGGTTAGCACTTAAAAACTAGCTATTGTGCAGAAGCACTGTATTGCTTTAATCCTGGTTAACTTCTGAAATGTGTATCTTCTATGTCTCTGAGCCATTTAGACTAAGTCCAGGTAAAATATTTTCAGTTCAGCAAATAATCAGCTTCCTGCTGTGGTACATTGTTAGGATGTCCCGAAAGGTGCTTTCAGATTTGTAAATAACATGATTGTATAAGGATGATTCTTCTGTTATAGAAAACTTTATGTTGACCAAAGTATTCATTTTACTCTTTGGAGATGATAGTGCAGGCATCTGGAAAGCCCTGTTAATAGAGAAAAGAAATCCTACAGATTATATTGCTAAATGTAAAGTCACTAGATTTTATTTTTTCATTAAAAATTGTCTCAACTCCTATGCTGAAAGTGGTGGTTCAAGAATACAGATGAGCAGATAAAATTTGTTGCTTAAAGCCATTTCAAAAAAGAGCAGAAGATGCTGGAGTTTGGCAGCTGACTTTTCAAATACAAAGTTGTACTTAATTCCTGCACTGAAATTTCCACTGACTGTACTACAGGTCAAGAGGTTCTCCAAGGCTTAAGAACCTCCATAAGTTTGATAAAAATTATTACACTCATGAAGAACAGCTAAACCTTCTGAACTCTTTCATAATACTGATCTGGGCTAGTCGTTTTTAAAATTGATTGTCATGTAACATAAGGAGAGCAAACCAAAGTGACACCAACCCGCTGGTGGAAGTGTATTAGACCATGATCTTATGCCTGTTTATGAAAGGTATGAATTGTCACAGCTGCCTGATGTGAAGTCTTGATTTTGTTATTTCAAGCTGCTTTTTTTTAAAGCAAGATGAAATAAAAGAGCTAAATAGGATCTGGACAGTATTTAAGGATGTGCAGGCAAAATTGCAATTCTGATGTTTTACGTAAATTTCCTACAATGTACTTGGAGAAACTGAGCTCCTGTCACATGCACCTTGCTTTCTGATCTTAAACTTTTGCACTTCCACACAGCTCAGAATGGCACAGACAAAGTCATAATCACAAAACATAGTTACTCCTTGCCAGAAGTTGCAGCTAATGGTTATTCATGGAGCATTCCTAAAGCAACCTGTAGGATGGGATTCCCCACAAAATGCAATCGTGATTTCTGTTTCCTTTCATGATATGGAAGGCTTCTGCAGTGACAGTTGCCATAGCAGTGTACTTGCTGTAGATGTTTGTAGATGAAGGATTCTCCCAGAAAAACCTATCTTCTGTATCTACTTTGGTATACGTAGGCACAGCTCTGTATTATGCAGGTCCTGAGGAGATGATTGACATCATACCTCTCATCATCAGCTGCTGCTTGAGCTGTAGCACAGTCTTTACGTAAGATAGAACCTTCCCTAAGCTAGAGCAATTTGAGACAGTCTCAGAAGGTTCTTGTGAGAATCTTCAATTTTGGACTATAGGTGTCTGCATTTAGGTATGTAGAAATTGGTGTCTATATGTGATGTTTTATCTGTGGTCCCATTTTAGTCTGGAGAGATCTGGACCTTGATTCAGTTGCCGTTCTTGCCCATTTGAGGTGCCTTAAGGTATCCGCAAGATTGGCAGATGTGACAGAATAGCTAGAGCTACACATAACACGATAGCTGTGACCTATAATGCATATGCAGAATTACAGTAGTGAGTAGATAATCTGAGATACTGTGTGGCTCAGCCACAGTCATGCATTCTTAAAATAAGGGCAGATAAATAGTAAAAATGAAATTATTCCTGGTAGAAGTCATTGCCTATGGGTGACTGTGTCTACAACAGAGCAATAGGAACAGCACATTTTTGCTTTAAGAGTTCTGCAGAAGATGAGATAACAAAACACGTGGAATGAAAATTAGTCAGTGTCAAGAGCTACTTGAAGTGCAGCAGAACTAAAGAAAATCTATATTTTAGTACATTACATATTTTTAGTACATTACATTTCTTGTAATGTACTTTGTTATTTTGTATTTTTGTAAACATTGTGCTCATTGCAGGTTATATTTTTAAGAAAAACTATCATTCTAACCTTTCATTTTTATCTTGAAGTGGACTTTTAGTGATTTACCACAACTCAGAATTCTATCCCTGTGAGTTTTCAAATGCTTAGAAACCAGCGTGAACAGTTGCAATCTAAGAAATCAACACTTCTCCTCATCGTAAAAAAAGAGAGAATTTCTCTTTGCTGCCACGGGCGCTCATTTCAGGGTAACTTGGTTAGATGGTAAGCTATCAAGTTTTATGTCATTCAGCGTTTGATATGGGACATGTTATATATCTGGGGGGTCTTTTTGTGCTGCCCATTTCATAGGATTCTGGTATCAATAGCTAGTAGGCCTTAGTGGCTATTTCTCTACTTAATCTACATGCATTTCAGCAATATTTACATTAAAGAAAAAATGTTGAGGGTTTTTTTTACCTTGATAACTTTACTGGTTTCCCTCATTCAGGAAGTCTTGCAGTTGATGAAAGAAAGAAAACTGGAATTATCAAAAACAATGCATGCTGAGTGGGCTCAGGTACACTAAAGATCTGTGCTGAAAAGATTTGCATAGTAAAATATTTAGGACTATAGAAAGATATGTGATAATTTACATATAAATTGATTTTTCTAAAGGAAAAGGTTAGCTTTCAGAAATTTGAGGGAAGAGGCATGATGCAAATTATATTTTCTTGACTGCTGAACAAGCTCAAAAATTAAATTATAAAAAATGAAATTATAAAAAAAACAAAGACATTTTGAAAAATGTGTTTCCATAAAGGACACGGAAATTAGTTGTTAAAACAATGGGCCTCTACCTTCAGAACTTTGACAAAAGCAAAAGTTCAGAGGCTTTCTTACATGTGATTTTTCAGGAACTGGGAGGAAGATATTTTAATACTGGTGAAATTTGCAGTGAATAGCATTTTGTTTTCTGTGAAGTTTTAGGATCATTCTTTCTTTTTACAATATATTATAATGTTTAATACAGGTATTCTGGATATGTTGCCAATTCAAACACCAAGCTCTCAAACTCATTTTTTTGTTGGCATTTTCCAAAACATTTCTATATTTAGGGATGTTGATTGTGTCTCTCTAGAATAACATCTTGTGAAGTATAGAAGATTGCTCAGAGGGTATGATGCAGAAATAAAGAAGCAATATCCAACTGACCAGCAACCCCTTCTTACCCTTACCGGAGAACATAAGTTTTCCCTAGTCTCAATTTAAGAACGTGTGCCAAATTGTTACCTCTTCCTGTACCATGCTGTAGAGTTACTATGTTTAAAAAAGCAAAGAAATTTTATGTAACTAAACCAAAATAATTTAAAACCCCAAAAGATCTCTCACTGCACGGCTGACATTTCTCAGGCTTAACCACTAGTAAAAGCCTTTTTTTCCTTCTTCTGTCTCTCCTTAGAGCAATCATCGTTTCAAAAAGGCAGTGATTAAATGTTTAGTGAATGCTGCATCACTTTTCGGCCTGGCGGAAAGTTCAGTTCTCAGTGAAGTGTTAAGCGACTTCAAATGGGCAATGAGCAAATTTTGCTGCTTGATGATTGCTGAGAGCAAATGATGGGTTCCCTCAAGGATTTTCTCTCCTGCAGGGGAGGATAGCAGAACCCAGCTCAAGCAAGCGAGGAGGGGCTGAGCATCCTCTCTACAGCAGTCAGGAAAAAGATTAGCCATTGCAGATGGAATGCACCAGCAAAGCTGCTTCATCCAGGCCATTTCCTGTTCATGTGAAGGGAGTGAGACAGCCCCAAAGCGTTCCATGGCAGTCAGGAAGTTAATGCATATTTAAAAGGAAATATTTTTAATATTTTGCTGGCCTTTATTTCTAGGTTTTAAAATTACTGTAATTCTTGCTTTTTGTCAGCCTCTTTTGCTACACAGCATATCTCCCAATTCTCTTCTGTCCACTCTCCTACTGTTTCCCTTTCTCCCTTATTTCTTTTTCATATCCTTCGTATGAAGCCTTGATACTGCTGCCTAGGAACTGGAGAACTTGAACAAGCAGCCAAGGTCAGACACTGAAATGGGAAAGGGGTAGTTTTCCCAGGTAATATTTGCATGAGAAGCCAGTTCCTGCTGCCTTCTGCCACCACCACCCCGTCCAGGGAGAGGACACACTGTTCTTTGCTGCTGCTAGCCTGGATTTCATTTCTTTGCATCAATTCCTGGCCAGCAAGTCCAGAGAAGCACTTTTCTGAGACTAATCTGATCCTTCACTGGAAGCAATGCAAGCATTATTGCTAAGGATTGATTATAGCCCAGTTCAACGGATCCTTGTGGTGGGTCTGCAATTACACTCCCTATCTCACCTCTTAAAACTTAATGGTTTCTTTCAAATTCACAATGACATGATAAGAATTTATTGCTGAAAACCAGCGACAGGAGCTTATCCAGTATTTATACTCCTAAATCAGAACAGAGGACTAATATTCTGCATATTTAAGAGCTAAGTGTTACTGGTGAACTTGTACATAACAGGGAATGTGACTGGGATTAGTTACCAGTTCAAACTTTGAAATGGAAATAGGAATGCCTGTGAGGGATTGGAAAATCCTTACAGGACTGTCATATTAACTTGGAAAAATGACCTATTTTAAAACGGACTCACTCAGGAAAGCTATACTAAGAGCTGCAAAGAGGCATGTTTAGCACCATCTGGAAAAAAAAAAAACCACAAGGAAAACCAAAAAAAACCCAGACAAACAACCAGAAAAAGAGAAAGAGGTCTTCAGGTGACTGGATAAAAAACTAGCTCTGTAAGAAAAAATATTTTCTGTGCTTTTTGAGCCCTGTGATGCTTGCAAAAGCTCCTGCACTTCTGATAAATAAACAGGACTCTTGGAGGAAGCACTAGTCGTTATGTCTTTCTTTTGCTAACAAACAATTCCCCCCACCTCTGAGTACCAGTTAACCCCTTTTTTTAAGAACAAAAGTCCTAAACAGCTGCTTTCAGCTGAGCCCTGAGTAGGAGTATAATGTAAAAATTAAGATTTCTGCCAAGACAGAGTTGTTTGCCCACAGTAACTTTAACCAGCATTTCAGAAAATATCCACAGTTATCTAACCTGAACCTTGAGATCTTCCTGTTAGTATTGTTGTACTCCTCTAATTCCAAGCAGGACAGCTTAAGTTCATTATTACCTGTTCAGTTCTCAGTTTTCAATCGCATAAATAGCATGTAATGTTTCCCAGTGTGCAGCCATATAAGTATTTCTGTACATGACAGGAATGAATACTCACTGAGACTGCTAATCTCAATGGCTGTGCAGTAGATCTTATTTCCTCTACCTTCTTCAAAGCTATGAAGTTTAGAATCACTATTAAGGATAAGAGATTCAGATTTTAAATCCTTTAAAATCAGGTCAAGCAACCAACACCTTGTAAAACCAAGATTAAACAGCAAGTGATAGTGCTTAATCCGATTCTGTTAGATTTTACATCAGAAAAAACACATAAGCAATATAAATCTTGTACTGCGTTTTCCTCCAAGGTCCAAATGTGTTTGCTGTTTCTTCCCCAAGCTATATTAAAAATATTAAACCTTGGCTAAATTAAATGTTTGTATATGCTTAGCATTTAGCTTCCTGACATATACTTTATGACTTCTGTCACTGTAATACCTAAGTTCTTCGTATGTTGTTAAAGCTCTCAAATCCTCTCCGAGGCATGCAGAGTCTGATTAGTCCCATTTTTCTGGAGAGGGACTAAAACGTAAAGTTATGCTTAGATCTTTGGCAAGCAGACACCTCACTCTGCTGGACCTACAAATAGTGTCCTCAGTAGGATCTTACAGTAAAAGGTAATGTCCTTTACTTCAGCATCTGCCAAATCAGAATGCAGACAGACATAACTTGACTCAGATTGCAAGAGATTCTATGCACAAGTGCAAAGAAAATCAGAGTAGGAGCTAGAATCTCAGCCTTGAGTGCCTACGTTTGAGGCTACATGAACGCCTGATAGAGGTTTTTTTCTCTGGTGTTGCTTAAAATGAGATAGAGGTACTTGCTCCCTACTGCACATGCTGTAATAGCAATAGTCATTTAATACTGATATGAAATGCTGAATATAACGGGATTCCTATGCCTACATGCATTGAAGGCATGAGATGTGACTTTTCATGGCCAATACATTCTTTGGAGATGTATAGAAACATCCTCTCCCTATCTGGTTACTGTGATTTCACTCACTCTTGTGTATGGTAGCAAGTTGCTGTCTTCGCTGAAGAGAGTGACCCAAAGGTAGTTGAAGTAACATGAAATTGCAGCATAAAAGGGCTTTCCATAGTTACAGCTTATTTCTCAGACAAAATCACTACACATCACCATTTCCGTAAATATTAAACCACCATTGCTTACATGGGCTGTCTAAGTGCTTCTGGTTTAACCACACAGTCAGAGATAGCTTTTTGGATTCTCATGATAGTACGTCAGAGACACTTAGTAATGATAAATAGGTACCTGTAACATGCATTACAAAGCTTTAAAATGATTTAAAAAGAGAGAAATTATGTATAGTCTTAGACATTTCTTGTGCTAAGCTTTGACTTTGTGCTATAGAAAAAAAAAAAACTGAAAAAAAGTAGAATTCAGGAACTAATCCATGTCTCTTCATTCTCTTTCATTGCTATTCTGTCTACCTTCTGGTTCTTGGTAGCTTCTGTTTGGGGATGTATCTCTTTGGAAGAACCAGATGTTACATCATAATTGCAGTTGATTTCTCATATGATGTCACACTGTTGTAAAATCCTCATTCCACAGGAAATTTTTCACACTTCCTGAAGATAAATGATGATTTTTCCTACTGCAGCTCTGTTGTATCTTTCTTTCTTTCTTGCATAATGTGGTAACTTAACATCTTCCAGCAAAAATTTTCTTGAAATATACAAATTTAGTTGCATAGCTAAAAAAAATATAAAATACTGTTTTCCTGGCTGAGGTCGCAACACCAGTTGAAGCATGTTTGCTGTGTTCACAGAAAACACCTTCTGGATTGGTTTAATTTCAGCGGAATCTAGCTGCACAGAACAGGGCCATCCTGCCATGTGAAAAAAAGCATGGTTAAGTGCACTCAAAGTGCATGCCTGACCCAAACTAAAATCTCTAATGTAGATCCATCCCTTCGGTGTAGAGAGTAGTCAGACACAGACTTCCCCGTTGTGGAATCTGCTAACTAATCACAGGTATTAAATCTGACAAGTAGTAATGATTTGGATGGATGGACAGATAGATCACCTACCAGATAGATATGGATGAGATCACATATCAATATGCTCAGTGTTGTGTCAGAAGGTGGCTGAAGTAAATACTTCAGGTCAGAAGTAAGGTCAGAAAAGGAGGAAATTAACCTGCGAAAGACATTAGAAAAGGTGATGCTACCTTACTGAAAAAATTAATTGGTACTTACACAGAATATTTTATGAAATGGCAAATTTTCTAAAATATATTTTACCTCACTTATACCTACAAAAATGTGGTGCTTTTTCTTGTAAATTATTTTATCTACGAACCAAGTATGTGTGATGTGTTTTGTTAAGTAAGGAAAATTACCAGTGTAAATAAAAACTGTGTTAATATCATGTAACAAGTTAGAAAACTAGTTCAGTTTTGTTCTGTATCTCTATTTCTTGTTGTCATAGACAATTCATTTTTTAATTGTTATAAATATTTACAGAAATAGAATACTTTAGTGTTATCCATTACAATCTAATGAGTAAAAAAATCTGCTATCTGGCTTAGGCTGTTAAGGGGTCACTGCCTTCTGCTAACTCAAGGAAAGATAACTAGACAAAATAAGTTTTTGTGTGTGTGTAAGCATTTAATGTTGCCATTATTTTCAAATCCTGACTATCTTAATGGATAAGGATATTTATTTATTTTTTTACTCATTTGTAGTGGAGTATTTTGTATAGATAATATTCATCAGGTTTCATTATAAATCAAAATAGCATAGGTCAACCACATCTAAAGGCTAAAGCATAAACCTGTCTTCTTAAAAGCCTTCCTCAGCTTTATTGCCCAGTTATTTTTATTGGAAATGTGTTGAAGAAATCACCTTTAATGTTTAATAGAAATTATCTAATTCCTAGACAAGCTGTATTAATGGCCTTTTGTTCTTATGCATATTTTATCCATCATGTTAAATAGCTCTCTTTTCTCCCTGGTGTTTAACACTCTTATGTACTAGAATGTAATCATATCTGGCCCCTACCCAACCATCATGTTAGGTTAAGCATGACACATTCTTTTAGTGTCCCATGGTATGACACATTCTCTGTTCTTTTGATTAGCCTAATGGTCACATTAAAATGACCAATTAATCCCTTGTTGATATGTTTAATTCGTTATTATATTTCTTTTAAAAGTGCTGAGAAGACAATTGCAAATAAATGAAGTCCATTCGTTGCACATTCATTCCAATGGTCCTTTCTGTCCTTGTTTTAATAGAAAACAGGATTCCCTAACTAGCAAATAACCCCTAAACATAATTATGACATTCATAAGCTGTGATTATAATCAAATGAACATCAGGAGGCAGCTATGATTTACCAGCTTGTTTCTGCCCACTGGGACTTCGGTCTTTGTCAGCCATCAAATCAGCAGCTACTAGAGCAGTTCACATGTAACTCAAATGCACTGAGTTCCACCTTATTTTAAGCCAGCCTCAGCACAACATTTGCTTGACAGTTTGTTTCCCAAATTGCTATCACCCACTTTGCTTTTAAGCTACAGGTTGACAAGGTCTGTTCCATGGAAAATCCCACATCTAATAGTTACCCTGAAGTTAAAAGTAATGTTTCTGTTCCCTAGAGGAAATGGCTCATGTCATAGAAGTAGACTTGCTGGTCAATCAAACCAATTAGCACATTCCTACTTGCTTTTCTTATCTCCCAGGGTTTGCAATGTGTTCTGTCATCTTTAGACATGTTTACCAGGAATGTGATTGCCAGAATGGAGCTCCAGTTATAACGGCATAAAAACAACATGCAGAACTGCCAGAACTACCATTTTGGTTTGGGTTTTTTGTGTTGTTTTGTTTTGGGGTTGATTTTTTTTTTTTTAAACAGAAATTCCTCAGAAGCTTCCATAGTTGAAAACAGCTTATAAAGTGCTTTAAGATCTTTAGATGAAGAACAGTAAATAAATGCAAAGTATTAGGTTCTTTTATTTGGGCTAGAATCATGCATATTATGTTTATTTAGAAGGAAAAGAAGAGTATCGGTACAATATGGAGACTAAATATAAATATTGTGAGACTTGTATAGGTAATAAGAAATGACAATGTATGGACTGAAATACAGTTTTATTAGTCTAAAATTTATTTTCTGTTCTCATTTATATAAATGGCATGAAGCTCTAGAAAGATCTTGGAGGGGAAGATTTAGAATCACTTGGTCCCTTAACATCAGCAATCTGGATAGGTCAAGTAATTAAAAGGGCTGAAGAATCTAGCTGGCAGATAATCACAAGCTTAGCTTTTCAAATAGGGAGAGTTTTCAGAGTGTTTTCAAGCACTCTGAATGCAATTCACATGACCAAGTACAATGTAGACATCTTCATCTGCACTGTCACTCTTGGTATTTTTATAGTAAATTAAGAGAAATAGGCACTTCAGAGTGCAGTTTATATAGAATCATAGAATGGTTTGGGTTGGAAGGGACTTAAAGACCACCTAGTTCCACCCCCCTGCCATGGGCAGGGACACCTTCCACTAGACCAGGTTGCTCAAAGCCCTATCCAGCCTGGCCTTGAACACTTCCAGGGCAACTTCTCTGGGCAACTGCTCCAGTGTCTCACCACCCTTTCAGTGAAGAATATGTCCTTAATGCATTCCACTGTCAGTATTTCTAAGAAGCACTAAACCTATTTGCTAACTAAAAAGGGACCCTCCTGTGACCAATTTGGATACAGGTATATGCACTGACAGCATCCCAACTTAGATGACATGAATGCACAACATAAATAAATAAGTCACAAATCAAACCTTTCCCCAAACTCACTCTTTACCTTGCAGTATAAGCATAGACTTGTGAAAGTGAATGCTACATTACCTGTGTTTCTTTGTCATGAATTGTGACAAAACAGCATTTTCAGACCAGAGGACAACCATGTCTTTAATAAACTGTACAGAATTAGCACAAGCTTCACCCACCTTTATATCTTGTCACACCCATGTGCACTTCAACACTTCTCTCCCGTGCAGTGAGTTTACACTGGTTTAACACATCTGACCATGGGTAAATTCTTCTATGAGGGGGAAAAAAAAATAATAAAAAAAATTTTGTGGGGCTTTTTTTTCCTAGTTTTATCAGGAAAAAAATAAAATAAAATATAGTTTTTTACTAGTTTTCTCCCTACTATTTTTATGTTTTGCTTTTTTTTTTTCTTGCTTCCAAGCTGGTCAGTGTAACCTGAATGCTTTGTAAGTATAATAGAGAGCAGTTTAGGGAAATGCTCCTCTGTATCACACTCACTAGGTATTTCTCCAGAGACAATTTAAAGTGCTGTATAAGGGAAATAAACATTTAGAACAAAAAAGGAAAAGAGAGTCATAAGAGGTTAAGAATTCTAGATTTAACATTCAGTCACTGACTACTACTGATGATGACGAATGAAGTGAAAGGGTTATCTGGAAATAATGGATCAGTCAGAAATTCTATGTATTTGTAGAAATAAACATTTTCTTGCCAACTAGGCACTTCTATGGAAAGGAATGCATTTTTAATTTTTTTTAGTTTATACAGTTAGAAAAGGCGTACAATGCATGTTATTGCAGGTTGGTGAGAGTAAGTCAATATTTTTAGCATTATTTTTATTGTAGCATAAAAAGAATTGCACTTAAAATTTACAAGTGTGGATCTAAGTAATGGTAGTCTTAAAAAGTGGCAATGAATTGGTACTCATGTCTATTTTTAACAGTCACAGATTTATTACTTTCTGAGGTTTTATGATAAACATCTAGAAATACTCTGATGCACAGTTTTGTATTTTATGCACTCTTGCTAAAGGTGCTGTGGCTACGTACATTAGTGTGCATAAAAATGTATAATACTGACTTTAAAAGTTCCATCTTTATGCGCATGCATAAGTATCCACACCTGAGAGACAGCAAAACACATTGGATAATGTTAGAATTGTGTTAGGGTGATCAGTAGCTTATTATCTGAGTGTGATATGTCAAAAGTCATGCTAAGAGGAAAATGAGAAAGAATCAGCTGCTTTGATTTCTATGACTCACTCTGCACCATTTAGGTTGATTCAGGCCTCTTCCTCAGCTCCTGGTTTTTGTTTGTTTGTTTGGGATGGGTTTTGGAAAGTTTATCTTTTGTGTGTGGAAAAGGTCAGTCACGTGCTTATTAAAAAACTAAGCATGATTCTTCTTACTTGATTGGAATCTTCACTGTTTTGGACAGTGATTGGTGTAACCTTTCCTTCAAGGTTCCAGACCTCCACCTCCAAAAAGACTGTGTTAATGACCTTCTTGCTACAATTTGGCATGAACATTTGCATTTTATGTTCTTAATGCTTTTCTTTTTCCTTCTGTCTATGCACATGTTGCATTAGGAACATTTTTAGCAAACTTTCATGGAAGAGAAAACTCTGTACTGTACTCAGAATTAATAGAATCTGATTTTTATATCACATTTGAAAGTGATCATGCTAGCAATAAGAAGTTAAGCATGTCTGACAAAAATTGTCTGCTAAAGCATGCGTTCTCACCATTCAGACAGTCACAAACAGACATTGTCTTTAGAGCTTGCTGGAGCAAGGTTATAATAAATAGGAACAGGGAAGGGAATTATATTATTTCTGTGGTCAGCCATGAGTTGCTAACACAGTCCAACTGTTTTAACAGATTGTCCAGAGTCTGTATATTTCATTAATGGCCAAATGTGAAAAAAGAAAAAAAAAACAAAAAAAAACTGCTAAGAAAATTTGAGGTGGTGAATAAGTGTTGGTTTTGGTGCTTTCCTTAATCTCCTTTGATACATGACAGTCTTTTTAAAGCATAGGCACAATAAATTCATCTTTGGGGACAGTTCGTTCACTTTTGTTGACCTGTGTCCTCAATGCAGATTCTAATTAGATAACCAGAGGGCCAGCCTTCAACATCAACAGCTACATGCCCAACCTACGTCTGATAAACCGTATCTGCGTTATAATACTATATATGTATGTGAGTTACTGCGCTGGCTGTAGCCCTTAGTCTGATGAAGAAGCATGAGGAACTGAATCTCTGTTTTGGTAGGTAGACAGAGAATAAATCTTGGCAGGGGTCGATAATGGTTTCTTTGTGTCCACTTGGCAAAGTGAAGAGACCACTGAGGTTTTGGATTATGTTGCTGACCTTGTAGCATGTGTGTTAAAGATAACCAAACTCAGGCCACAGAACTTGATGTGCAAATGAGAAGCAGAATGAGACAGCAAATAAGTAAAAGACCTTATAACTTTGAAAGGTAGGAAACATTTCTGGCACTTCAGCAGACCAGAAGTTTCCTTTTTCTGTTCTCTGATCCTTCAGAATCTCTCTCTCCTCCCCAAGCTAATTCTCAGGGGTGCCTGAGAGATAGTCTCCCACATTTCATCATTAAGACTTGCCTCAGGAATTTAAAAGCATGTCATTAGCAGTTTCCTGAAATAATGGATAAAAAATAAAATTAAAATCAATTCAACTGCCAAGGTCAATACCTTTTTGGATGAGGTGGGAAGAAAGTGGAAATAGTTTTCTGGACTCTTTTTTGACTTCTTTCAGAAATGACAGTTTACAGTAGTGAATTCACATACAGTTGATATTCTGAGCTTTTTAAACCTGTGTTTAAAATCCTTATTAATAACAATAACTGCTACAATTACTTGTTATTGTAATGAATTGTAATTTTGTAGTTCAATCTAGCATAGGCATATCATTTGGGGGGCAGCAACTTCTCATAAAATCCATGTTTGTTCATTTATTTGTTTATTTCTTAAGTTTTGGGTTTAGTAGCTTAACAAAGCTGTATTATTTTTTTTGTTGATGTTATTTGAGCAGCCAAAGTTTTATCAGACATGTCAGCCTAAGGTAATGTGTTCCTTAGAACAGTTTGCCAGCAATGTGCACTTTGGTTCTACAGAACTTTTTCCAGCATTTGCTCAAATGCCTGTGGCCAAACAAAAAATGGATGTCAGAATACTGTGCTAACAAGAAGCATTGCCAAATGATAAAATATTAATTCTTTTACTTTAGATGCAGATATAAGAGAAGAAGCAATTACCCCTACTTTAATTGTTTCATAGATGAGTACAATTATTATGTTATTCATTCTGTCTGCAGACCAAATGTAAAAAATAACATCCAAATCATATAGTCAGAGATTTCATTTTAAAGTAAACCTTAGCAGTGTTAGATATATTAAAGCAATAAACCAAGAGATTAAACTTTCATAAACAGTAAGAGCTCATTGTTTTGTAAATGGGCGTATAATAACATCTTTGTAGCTCAAATGAAACCATAAAACTGACTGGGTGCTTTAGTCTTTCTGCAAACTTTTGATTTATCTTTTTAATCACTTGTTAGCGTTTTTGTATAGCAATTAACCATTGAAAATGGGCTCCAGTCTTCTTGCTGCATTATTCTTCTCTTATTGAACTGCTGTCATTTCTTCATGATGACAAGCAATTTAGAGGTGCAAAAAAAAGCAGTTAAAGTGAATGTGAATCCCACTGCTACAGGCGTCTGTTACTAATGAATGAAGTGATAGCTGTTGCTGGAATGTTAGATTTATCTTTCTTTGTAACTTGTGCCACAAAGAGTGAATGGGATACCTTTGAAAAGCTGGTATAAACCGTCCACAGCCACAGAAAGACTGTAGCTAGAGCTTAAATCCATAACACCAGAGATAATGTTAGGAAAAGGTTAACTAGATTCATTAACTAGACTGCAGTTTTGAAACTTGCTGTAGCTACAAATAAAAAATGTATTGCAATAAGCATTATGGTCGATCCATTACAAGGACCTGCTAATGTTCCAAACATTTTTTATTAAAACCCCACCTAATATTTAGATATACATCATTAAGAAAATGCAACATAATAAATTATAAATACCATAACTACTATAAAAGAATTAAACACTCCATAAAACTGCTGGCACATGGACTCTAGCAGCCATTGATAGCAGTAGCTATACCTACGATTGGGAAGCAGTTTCTGGATATCCCCAATTATTTCAAAGTTCTCCAACTATGCCTTATGATAACCATTTGGTTTTGGGGAGGGAGTTGTTTTGGGGTTTTTTTGGGGGGATGGGGGGTTTGTTTGGTTTTTTGGTTTTGTTTTTTCGTTTTTTTTTGAGAGAAAGACTGTTCATGCCTAACAAAAGTTACTAGGACCCTCTCTGCCCCCCTCTGCTATGTTATTACTTCAGGGCTAAAAGGACTAAAAAGGCCTAAGAACATATTTTGTCATTTAACAAATCTGTTGATTCAAACTGCTATTTTTTATGTGGCGACTTCTGAGAGGCGAACAGCACCCTAGAGAAAACTGCTCTGTGGAAGAGGAAAAGTAATAACACCAGCAGAATTTCAGTTTTCATTTCACATTGCAATCCAGCTGCTTGGAAATGTTATCCATCTCTGTACCCAGCCCACAATGAGGAGAGAATCATAACCTGGGAATGCTTCAGTGCTGATAGGATCGAGTCTTTCATACATTTAAATGCTAAATGCCCTCAGTGACTTTCTGTTTTTTCCTTTGCTTTTAATTTTCAGCATCCTGTCTTCATATTTTTTCTTAAAGCATTTATTGAATTTCACATTCATGTATTTAAAATGCATTATTTTGCTCTATCACATTAATTACTCTCTGCATCCGCTAATGATCTTCTCTGGCAAATATAATCAGTGTGACTCTGCAAATAAGCTTGACCTAAAAATAAACCAGAGAATTAACATCTAGATGTCATGGAAGAAGATAGTAAATCCTGAAACAGAATCAGCTTTGAATTCTGTCATTTTAGATTACTTTCTAGCCACAACTTGCATTAGTCAGTCTGTGTATTGCTAGGTTATCTCTACTTTGTGGTATTCTTTTAAATAATTTTAGTTGTGTGGCGTTTATATAAGAGGGAATGGAAAAAGAATTTAAGGGATGAGTGTGATATTTTTGCTTTAATTTTTTTAAGCTACAGACATTATTTGCATGTAACTTTTGTGGTATAATTATTTGGTTTTTGTTCTGCTGACATTGTGGTGGGTTAGCAGTGCAGATAATAACAGATGACAGTTCCTTTTGTGGAAGTTAAGAACTAGCTGATTAATTGTTATTATGTTACACTCTAGAGGAAACCTTATAATTAAACCACAAAAAGCTACATTAACATAATGTTAAGGGTCTGACTTAATCCCACAAAAGCAAAAAACTTCAAAGTTAATGATGACGAGGGTAGTGTTAGGGTGTTTTAGGCCAAGTGCTGTTCTTTGGAAAAGAGCTTAGTCTGACTATTGTGGTTGTTTCTCTGTGTGATTAGGGCAGCTGTGTTTGAATCAAATAAGTCCTTTGACTTTTCTTTTCGTGTGCTTGCAGATCAGGCTTCATAGAAAAGATTATTGAGCACTTGGTTCAGCAGCTCTGGAGCTAGATCTGATGCTAGATTTCATGCTTCCAGGTACCTAGTCCTGGCTTTAAACCAGAGGACGAGTAATTCCTTTATTTGCAAGTATATTTCCTGAAAGCCTATCACACTAGTTTATGTGGCATGTTTTGAATTTCAGTAAAATTCTTTTCTTTACTTGTATAATATGGAAGAAGAGACACCTTTGTCATTTAAAGGAGTTCTTTTCTAGAAGGTAAAATCTTCTAAGTTTTAATACACACTTTGTTCTGGAGACAATTTTTAATTGTTCCTGCAGTCACACTTCCTGCTCCACGTCTTTAGCTCTTTTATCTCACCTGTATATACTGACAAGATTTCAAATGCTGTAGAGAAGTCTATGGAGACAAACTATTGGGATGAAACATACCACTAAAATTCATGTAGTTAAACGGTTGAGGTAAGACAGTTACTAGTCTGACAGGCTGATCACAGTGACTGCTTCCCCATCTCTCCTTCCTCCATTCCAGCCCTTGAGTCTTGGAGAGCTACAGGATCTACCTGCAGCCTGGGTTGTTAGCTGTCATACCTTTCTCCACAGCAGCTGTTTGGGAGCTTTGATATTCCTGAAAGGTCTTGATTTTATATAGTTCCCTTTTGTGTGAACAATTCAGGTAACACAGACATTAATTCTCTATTCTCTAGCCTGTATGATCCTGTGGCAATTTAATACCCCATTTCACATCTATCATAGGTAGAAAATTACACAAAGGTTGATAAGGTTGGCAGTGAAGTGGCAAAGACAGATGATTATCTGAAAAATTCAAATCCTCTAAGAAAAAGACTTATCTCCTTAGGTATGGGCATGCTCCCCCCTTGCATGCCTAAAGATTACATTAACATGTATTTACAGAAAACTAATGTCCAATGCTTGATACCAGAGAGAGAAACATAAGTTCATAAATTGATCACAGGATTCATGTATAGTGGGTTATTTCTTGCCATTTTTAAAGACATGTACCATAAAATTAATTTCAAGAGCTTGTTACTATAAAGGACAGTAATGACAAGTGAACTGTCTATCTTAAACCTTTATGAAAACAGAAACAGTTTTTTAAATATTGAGAACTCACTCAATTATGAAATTTAAGCAATGTAAATGGACTCCAGAGATACGATTGCAATTCTAAGAATAGAGTAGTTTGCAAGCTGTCACAGCTAAAACATTCAAATTGAAAATGCATTTTTAATGTCATTCTAAGGCTCTAAAAACAGTAAAAGGAATATTTAACTTTCTTTTCCATTTTCCAGGTTTCAGATTTAGTCCAGTACACATTTTAGATGCATATTCCATCAAATCTGTCCTACTTAGTTATCATGCAAACTCATCAACCACTGAATTTTAAATATGATGTAGTTGTCCTTATTTTGGGAAGCTAAAAGAATACAATATTACCTATAAAGGGTTTGTTATTCTAACTTGTCACCCCTATAAATATGCAAGAAGCAAGTCCTATAGAAGAAAGACAGGGTTTAATTTTTGAGCAATTTTTTGTTTGTTTATTGGGTTTTATTTCTAGAGCATACTCTTTTTCAGTGCTGTCCTAGATCTGAGCATACAGCATCTCTCTGACTTTCTCTGAGCTTTCCTGGCTCTTTTTATGTGCACTTTTAAATTGCATCATTTGCTTTTCATCCCCTCTCTCCCTCTCTCTCCTGGAGAGGAGTCTGGCTGCTAGCATCCTCACAAACAAGGTAGCCCCCAACCTCCATCCTCCTGGCTACATCATGGAAGTGCCATAGTTTGCATACAACTGATACCCCTGCATCTTTAGCTTTCTGTTTTATAGAGGCCTTTTAATTAATTTTATCCTTCTCCTAAATGAAGGCCAGCCACTATACTCAACTGGCTTCAATGATATTTTTCCTCTAAGCAGACTAGTTATAATAATTTAATTTTGCTTTATTAAACCACAGAACTAAGTCAGTTTGTATTTTTTAATAAATGCAAACTAGAACCTTACAGGTTGCAGATTTTACCTATTTTATCCACAGAGGATCCTAATTGATGTATGTAGCAACAAACACCAAAACTGTCATCTGAAGGAATCTTCTTAGAGCACCTGTAAGAGCCTTATCTTCATGTCTGTAGATACCTGACTTAAACTTGTGCTTGACAAGCATGTTAAAAATGGTCACTCATGAGCTACAAATCTCTTAGCTTATAGCTACTGCATACATTGCACAGCTGGCTGTCATGATGCTAGCAAGATTTTTCTTCCATGATCAAACAGCAGCTTAACATTTGAAGCATTCAAGATGCTTTTCATTATTGTCATTTCTGTGTCTTCCTGAAAATGCTAAGGAAACAATTCTCCATCGTCCAAGCACCACCCACCTAAGATGTACTTTTAGCGAAGTTGCCAGCTCCATGCTGAATGTGAGTACCTTGCTATTTTTGATGAAACTAGACCCTTGCCAAACTCTGCCTGTTGGGGCCACCTTAATTTGAAATAGCTGGAGCACTGTACAGAAGCCAGACATAGGAGGACACAAAAACTACATTGGCAAATGATCTGTCAAGTGACCCGTGAGCAAAATCGAGATTGAGTTGCCCTTTGAAATAAACCTATTTGAATTTTATTATCTCTAGAGCACCTTGTGTCTCTAATCTTGTGAAAGGTTAGTATTCCATCCATCAGAGCAAGATTAGAGCTCTCGTTGATGCCTGTGCTTGATGATAACTGAATGCAGCAGTTTGGGCTGGAGGAAGGCGATTCATTACCATCAGCAGTTCAAAGAAAGATTGGGTAAACAGATGCTCAGGGAAGCAGGTTCACAACATAGACCATATATATTCCAGGTCGGGATAGCAGCAATCATAGGAGCAAAATGTCAGCAAAGATTTAAACCTTTTAAAAATAATCCAGGCAAAGTAATGTTACCTTATTCCCATCCTTTTATTTTGTGTCACGGATTAGCAGACCCAAATGTCTGCTGCCTACAATCCTAATCACTTCCTCAGTATATCTATCCAGAAAAAAGCTATGACTGAAGGAATAAATGAGAAAATAATAAAAGAAAAAAAAAATCCAGGGCTCATGACCAGATTAATGTCCACCATTAATGTCCACCAGACAGAAGCAAAGAAGGCAGATTCTGTGATATTAAAACATAATGCTCTGGGTTCATTCATTCGGAAGTTGTCCCTCTCCTACCTCAGGTAAAAATCATTCCTCCAGTGTTATGTCTTCTTAAAGCTTACCTGACATTTTGAAAAAAACTTTTGTGAACAGGCATCGTTTTCATCTCCTTGTTTGTCTGAACTTTCTAATTTTGTATTATGCTCTGATTTATACATATGATTAAGTTAATAACAGTGGTGACCTTTCTTCTTGTTTTAAAAATAGAAATATGATTCAGTTCTTCATTGTTCTGTGGCAATGTCAGCTCCAGCCCTATGCATTCCTTTGAGAATATAGAAGTAATCCAAAGAATTAAAATGTGTATATTTTTCTAATCCTTTAGTTCCTCCTGGTGGGTCTGGATTTGTGCCTCTGGCTTTTCTATCTGTCCAGAGCAGACCATGTATTCATCATCTCACATTTGGCTTTGAATGATAACAAGATGCCCTTCGGCCCTGATGCCAATGTATCAGCCAGCAGCAAAATAACATGAGACTGAATTTTTTATTTGCTGTCAAACTTCATAGCATCACAAAGGAAAAAGAAATAGAGGTAGTTCTGAGGTATCCTATAGGCAGAGGCATGTTAAAGCAGTAGAAATGGTTGTATGCAAAGTAGGAATCTGTTTAGTTCTTAGGCAGTATCTGCAGTCTAGTCACAAAATTTAAAAACAGAAAACAAAACCCAAGTAAAACAATGACAAAATAAATCTCAATTTGTAATAAATTATACTGAATTTGTAGTAACTTATACTGATGCTCACAGTATAAGAAATCATGACTTTCAGCATAATCAGATTAAATCAGAGCCTGTGACAGAATGTACAAACTTTGATGTCTCCTCAGAATAAGTAAAAGTGTTTAGCAGAGGCTAATTTTAAAGCAAACAACAACAACAACAAAATCCAGGGTATTTACAGTATTATGAAGTATTTCTGTACAACCTGATTCCAGAGACAAAAGTTGTTGTTTCTGTGTAAATGACAAAAAAGATTTTTCAAAGCCCTTTACAGTTCATTTTCAGCTACTTAACTAATTTCCTGTGTTTAAGGGACTAACAGTATAAACTATACTATTAAAGTGCTCAATGACTAAATATGTACTAGGTAGGCTGTATGGTACCTATTGCAATTATTGTGACATTAAACATAAAAATTTCAATTGAAATGTATTATACATACACATATTACAGGCAAGTCTGAGTGGACATGTAGTCTTTGCAAGAGGAATGTGTGACTAATAAAATAATGCTTCTTCAGTGAAAGTGAATGATATTTTTTACCTATTGGGTTGAATGAGCAACATAATTTAATGCTGAACCCTAATACGAAAGTCACCTATTGGAAACACATTTCTAATTATATGTTATGTAAATGGAGAAGCGCTTAAAGTATAAGGTCATCTAGGCTACATAAAATTATAATGTACTTATGAAGTTTCTTGTTATGGAAAAGGAGCAGTGTAATTAGTGTCACCTCATATGCAATGTACCTAATATTTTCATTTTCAGAAGTTATTGCTGTTTTATTGTGAGTTTGAAAGTCTTCTCACGATTATTTAGGTCTCCATTCAAGGCAGTATGTTGTCTCAATTAGAAAAAAGTGTATTCTCTCTTGTGTCCTTTTCAAAGAAATACGTAATTTTTTCTAACTGTACTGAGATATGTGCCCCTTACTGTGTTTTATGTCTCAATGTTTCTCCTAAATAACTAGTATATATACATATGGAAAACATAAATAAAGAAGTTATTGGATAAAAAAATTTACAGTCATTTCTTACAATAGGTATTTGTTTTACTTCCCTATCTTACCAGACTGCTAAAAACTTTAGTCTTTCAGATGAAGTTGTAGAAGAAGCACTAAAATCACCTTATCGAGCAATAATATATATACTCATGTGTATTAAATGAAAATACTAGTACTGATCCATTGAGGTTGATATGAGGAGAAAGGGTCCTGTGGGTGTGAAAGGGAGCTCCCATTTTAGAGTCACAGCCAGACTTCTGATCTAAAGCCTTCTTCCTCTCCCCATGGAGAACAGAAAGGAAGAGCTGGAGCAAGGCTTCATGCCGAGGTTCCTCGGTCCCATATCTGGAATGAAGCACCATGTAGCCTGGAGTACAGGTCCTCCTGCATTTGACAAGATACACAGTTTTGGGGATCCTTGTTCTACCTATGTGGCATTGATAGACTGTATCCAAGGAACCTCTGGAAAACTGAAGTTTAGCTTTCTTATTACTTTCTTCCTTTTATTCAATTGCCATTTCCTTGTTTTTCTATCTTCTCTACTACTGTTTTTGTCCTCTCTGGCTTTTGATTTCCCACGACACCTGTACTGCCTCATTTATGCTTGCTTATACTCCCATATTTTAATGTAATTTAATTTCTGCAGTAGTATAGTGCAGGAAAACAAACATAAGGCCTGTAGTCAGCATGACTCACCCTGGACACTTCACCGCCTGCTGCTCACTAGGACTGATCAGCTTTTCAACTTGTTCCTCATATTCCATCTCAGAGGGCTGTCACTCTCAGCTGGCATGATTTTTATGAGAAGAACAGTCAGTGGGAGTTTCAGCTCAAACATGACACAGCATTAATGTTAGGGAAAAAAAAGCTGGAGAAAAACACTATAATATTACACAAGGAAATAATGTCTAGCACTAATTCTAGTCACTGAATGGAAACACTTTGCCAACAAAAGTGACACGGAATCTCCACTAGGCTCAGGGTGACGCACTGGACACCAATGAGGAAAATTTGGCCTGTGCCTGCACTCCCCCATCAAACTGTCTGATAAAAGCCATGTAATGCGAGGAATTACATCTGTCTGAGAGATAAGGATGAATATTGTACAGTACAGAGGGCACACAATGGGGTCTCAAGATTGCAGAGATGGAAGAAGCAGTAAACGACAGAGTCTGGAAGTCCAGTGGCTGCTATGCAAAAAAAACCCACCTCAACAAACAGACAAACAAAAACTCATTAAAAAGAAATCCAGAAATAGGTTCTATATTGCCTAGTTTCTACTGAGACATCCCACTTCATTTCATGGTAGGACCATAGGAAGGAGCTACAGGCATTTTTTATTTGCTTAGCAAGTCATCAACCTGTGGGTTCATTGAAATATTATTGTCCGTATGTTCAATATATTAAGCAAGTAATATACAGACCAGCGTAGAAGCACAAAACTTTCTTATCACTACATGAAATACCCATTTAGATGGAAGCATTGTATGCAATATAGCAGCTAATAAATGGGAACAATTCCCCAGATAAACTTGCCCTAGGAATTTTAAGGCCACTCCTCTGTAGTTCAATCAAAGAAAAAGTAGATTATACTGTTTGATATCTAATATATGCCTAAATATATAGAAATCTTGCAAAGATCATTTTTTCAGCTCATGATACGGTATCTTAAATCAAAGTTTCCTTTTGACTGGAAAACTTTCCCAGTAGACACACTCATAGGAGAAAAGAAGTTTTTTGTTGAGAAGATAGGTCAGATAAAAATTGATCATGCAGTTTCTTGATCCAGTGAACTGATGTCTGCAGATGAAGATTTCTGTTGACTTTAAAGCTATTCAAATACAAACTTTATTTTTTGATCCCTGATCTTTGAAACATGCAGGTATGAAAGTTTATTGACTTCACAAAACCACATAGGGGACCCAAGATCTTCCTACCAGTACATGCAAGCAGATCCAGGTTCTGAAATAGTTTCCTTCAAAATAATAGATCTTTTCCTACATTTGTAACTTCTTTGAAGTCAACTGTATTATCCTTAACCTTAATTCTTAACTGTATGCTTAATCTATGATTTTATGCATTGCCTTAAGTCACTGACTGCCCAGATATGCTCTCCAAGACTATTGTTGCTCCTTAACTTTCCTACTATTACCTTAGGAAAAAAAAATATCATCCCTCTAACAAACTGAGAACATCTAAGTTGACTTTCTGGCATTTAAGTTAACTTAATTTGATGTCAGAAAAGAAAGAGAAAGTTTTTTACTTCAGTGAAGTTTGACTGTGTAGCTCAATTTACAAGCAAGAAATTCAATCATACTTCTGTATTATTAGTGTAACAAATAGTATAGCATGCAGTGTACAAATAGTCAAGAAGCAACTGGGAAAACAGCCTGAATGTAATACTGCTTGGCCTTAATGGTGCATGGGATTCTTTTGAGTGTGGATGTGGAGAAATTGGATAAGCTTAAAAATAAACAAATTATCTTGCAGGTAGTTTTATCCTTTTTTTTTTAGCGGTGTTAAACCATAACAGAAGTTATTAGCTGCATACAGGGGTGTCTGGAAAAGCCATCAACATGGCTTCATTACCTCTAAAACTGCAGACTTATATACAAAATTGACTTTATAGATATAATAATTTCAATAGGAAGTTAAACTTCAAACTGCTCTTACAGCAGGCTTCTGCCAGTTAGCTCAAATAGAAGTCTTTGCAGTTATTGTAGTAACATCTGTCTCTGGTCTCACATGTTAGAGGGTTTTTTTTGATGTAATATTCTGATTTCCTTAAAAATACTAAAATGAGCTTATTTCAAAGAGAGAAAGGTGAAATGAGGTGGAAAAGAAAACTGCAATGGATTTACAGCAGTTACATTAAATAAATATAACTGTGCAAATATGTCTTAGCTCTCTGCACTTGCAAGTGTGATGTGAAAGTAGCTGCAGTTCTCATTTTAAACATATTGTGATACACCTAGTCTGACCTGTTTGATACCTGTCTTTCCACACTGGGATTCAGGAACTGCACTTCCTACTGCTTTGCCAAATAGACGTGATCCAGTGAATGCTTCAGAAAACACATCAGTCTTGACGCAAAATAGGGCTCAAGAACTGCTTTTCAAAGTCCTCAATGACAGCTCTTCACAGTAGTCTATTTTTTAAAAAAATCAGAGGAAGAAACAACAACAACAAAAAAGACACTGTTTTATTCTAAAAGAAGCAAAGAAGCCCTTCTCAATCTCTTATGTGTGTAAGTCCAGTTTGAGATTTCTGCCTCCAAAGCCCAGTTCCAAAGTGTCACTGCTGTCAGTTTGTGGTTAATCACCACATGGTAAATAAAAGTCAATGAAGATTTCAGTGTTTTCCTCTGGCCAGCCAGAGCCTCCTTCCAAATGAATGACTCCTGCCCTTAGTCAATTCTAGCTGTCTACTCTGAGAACAGGCGTGAAGGATCACAGTAACTTCAGCACCACATTCCTTCCCAGCACAGCACCTTGCCTCTGAACACCACAGAACTGAGTCTACTGATAGCAAATGCTGCCTGTGGTTTAGGACCTGCTTCTCAAAAAATTGCCTACTTTTTTTCTTTTTAACTTCTTCAGGGAGAATATATAAATTATTCTGGCCTAAATCAGTTTTATCTGGATTCTAGCAAGGCTAGAAATGGTTGTTAATTTCCCCCGTGTCTTCTGGTCCACCTTACGCTTCCCTATATTAAAAGTCAACAAACTTTTAATACATTTAAAAGATTGATATAGACTATAGGCATGGCAAAGAATTTTCATACAAAATGTTAGATGGTAAATCTCCTTAACTATAGAACTAGATATTTAATAGCCTCTAGTGGTGTGTAAGAAAAAACAGAACAGTCTTTATATTTTAAAACAATTGTTTCACTGTGTCCTATAGTTTATATTTTGTTAATATCATTTTCATGAAAGCTTTAAATGTTTCTCAGAAGAAACTGTGGTGACTCGTGAATGTTTCATGAGGCATTATGCTTTTTTATGAACATATGATGTAACATTCATCATTCTGAAGTTCACAGATAGCCATGAAATGCTACATGCCTCTTTCTGGTCATGGATATTCATGACAGTACTACTGCTGTAAGCATTTAAATGCCTATTTATAAATATTCTAGAATGTCTCCCTTCTGATGCCATGTCACATTTTGCTTACATTTTATGAGTACTTCACTTGTGTATTTTCCACTTGATAATGAAAGTCAAACCTTCAGGTATAGTAACTGGTATATATATATATATATATGTATATGTAAATTATGTGTAGAACTATCTCATTGCTTTGTTTTTATTCCTAGCATTTACTTTCTTGGTTATTGGTAGTTATAGGTATAAGTTCAATAAATTCTTTGAGGGGATCTTGGGAATTTCAGGTTTCATATTTATAATTAAGGCTACATTATCAGTATAAAGTACCAGTTGCAACAGATTCTAGATTCTAGAAAGCAGTAAAGACTTCAAAAAGTGTGTGTTAATATCTAATTTAATTGTTCTCATGTGAAAACATTATGTTTTGCCTAGTTGCAGGATTGTCTGTATAGAATCAATGGCAGGATCACGTCTCCCTTTTAGACATACTCAAGTGTTAGTAAATGACCTTCTGCAGTGAAGAAACAGTAAGTTTAGCATTTAAATGTTGCACCTGCATCCCCTGAAGTTGTTCATAAAGTTTTCATTGATTTCAGTGTTGCAGAATAAGGTCTTATAGACCTTTATCAATGCATATAAATCAGCTTTGAGTAGATGACAGCTAGAGGAAGCAGGACTGCTTGCTCCAGGCACAAACTGTGCAGGGGCTTCAAGTGTCCCCTGTAGCTCATGGAGGGAAGAAGGAGGCCGTTAACCCAGGAAGCTGGGAAACAACAACAAAAAAGAACAACAAAAAAAGGAGGAAGAGGACAATTAAAAGCAAGGGCTTCCTCCTAAATCTGTTGTCCCCACCCAGAACCGCTTTGCTGTCCTGTAGGGGGCTAATGGGGAAACGCACTTGCATCATGAGCAACCAGCCGACGCACTGGTAAAGAAGAGCTCTACTTGTGCTGTCAGGAAAAAGCAGTGGGTCGTAGTAGTAGGGGACTCTACTTTGAAAAGAACAGAGGCACTCATCTGTCAGCCTGACCCAGTCCCAAGGGAGGTGTATTGCCTACCATGGGCATGGATCAGGGATGTTGCAGAGAGGCTGCCTGCTCTAGTAAGTCCCACTGATTATTACCCACTTCTAGTGATCCATGTGGGTGCTACTGATATAGATAGCAGTAGCCTGGAGAACATAAAGAAGGACTACAGAGCCCTGGGAGAGGTGGCTAGGGGCTCTGGAGCTCAGATTGTCTTTTCATCAATTCTCCAGGATAGAGGGGAGGATCCTAAAAAGGCTAGGAAGATTGGCCAGGTTAATAAATGGTTAGAAGGGTGGTGCCATAGTCAGGGGTATCTTAAACACGGGACTCAATTTAATAGGCCAGGTCTACTGGGGGCTGGTGGAGCTGGTCTGACAACGAAGGGGAAGAGCTATTTTGGTAGGAGGCTTGCCAGGCTGGTCAAGGATGCTTTAAACTAGATGTGTTGGGGGAGGGGGGCATCATTCCCTCCCAACACACCCAGTCAGTTGCCAGCACCTATAAATAAATGCTCAGAGCAATGCAGAGATATTCCAGCTGCTCCAGCCAATGAGCCGGCTTCATTTGGAGCTCGACTCAGATGCCTCTGTACAAATGCCCATAGCATGGGGAACAAACAAGAGGAATTAGAGGTGTGTGCACGTCTACGGGGGTATGATATAATAGGCATCACAGAAACATGGTGGGATGGCTCCTATGACTGGAGTGTTGGGATGGAAGGTTACAGGCTCTTTAGGAAAGACAGGCCCAGCAGACGGGGAGGGGGAGTTGCAATTTATGTTAGGGATAGCCTGGAGAGTATACCAATACCCAGCCCGATATGAGTAGCAATCTGGCCTTCTGGGTAACTGCCTCCAGTTTATATACTGGGCATGAAGTGCTGAAGTATGGAATACTCCTTTGGCTAGTCTTGTCTCTGCTTCCTGTGCTCCGCCTCACTGGCACAGCATGAGACTGAAAAGTCCTTGATCAGAATAAACATTACTTAGCAACAACTAAAAACATTGGTGTGTTATCAGCACTATTCATAGACTAAAGTCGAAAACACAGCACTGCACCAGCTACTAGGAAGGAGAAATATAAATGCTGCAGCTGAACCCAGGACACCCACTTATTGTCAGTGGCTGTGGTTAGAAGACAATTATAGGAACCACTTTGATACCTCATATGTCACCAATAAAATATATTCATTTCACAACAGATGTTGAAATTCTTGTAAAACTCAGCCATCATAAAATGCTCGCTTTAATGAAGAGTTGGAAGAATGTTAACTTCAGTTAGAATACATTTATATCTATCTGAATAGAATTAAAATGCAGTCCTTCAATCAGCCCACAGCAGAGTAGCATAGCAGAAAAACGACATGCAATTGAACTGAAGATCCAAGTACTGATTGAGTGACTAGTAAGTAGTACTTGATCCACATGAAAAAGACTAAAAATTGAAGGGCCTACCAATCACTCTAATAATGACTCAACAGAATTTGAAGAATTACTGTGGGGTCGTAGGTAAAAGTGAGAGAATTTGCCAGTATGAAACTAACTCTACTAGGCTTTAGCTTAGTAAGAAATAATTGCACTATTTTTTCTGGGTAAAATTTTCTATCACATGAATTGGCAGGAGGCACAATATATTTTCACCTATTGTTATTCCTTGACAGTTTTCTGATTGCCAATCTGGCTTCATTAACCAATTAAGCATTAGTAGAATGACAAAAAAAATCTAAGCGGAAGATCACTTCCTGAAGTATGCCCTGTGAACTTAACCTATACACAAAACTCAAGCTTTATTTCGAAGGTAATTTGTTCTGAATAAAGACTGAAGTCATGTTAGCGACATAACTTTTCAGAAATATCATTACTAATTGTAGAATCATAGAATCATAAAATAATTAGGGTTGGAAAGGACCTTAAGATCATCTAGTTCCAAACCCCCTGCCATGGGCAGGGACACCTCACACTAAACCATGTCAC
>JANHGB010010098.1:0-13916 GCA_026283785.1 Coracopsis vasa | reverse complement strand
CTGCACTAAGCTACAAAGATCTGAGAACTGCTCCCTGTTCAATACTCTTCAGGTTTTCAGTCATACAAAGAAGGATTCCTTCTGTCCATTGCCTTTCATTCTATTGCTGTGCATTCCTAAATATAACCTGGCTCCATCATCTCTGCACCCTCCCAGTGGGGGCATTGCTCTGGTCAGCAATGAGATTCCCTTTGCCTTCTCTTTTGAAGACTGAGCAAAATTGCCTCTCAGCCTCTCATTTAATACGCACTCCAGCCCTCTCAGCTTCTTGTTGGTCTTCTTTAGACTTGCTTGAGCATGGCAAAGTTTTATAGATATCTTGCTCTGATATTAAAGGAAAATGGTATATATGCATTAAAATAATGGTATTCCATTACCTCCAAAGTCCATCAAAAGTTTTCTGAATCTTTCTGTTGTCTTTAAGGATTCTCAACCACAACTTAATATTGTTTAGTTTCATGTTCTGCTTAAACAGTTTCAATGGTAACTAAACTTCAGTGAGTACAAATTGATTACATTTCAAATTCCATTATGCAGAAGAGCGGGTTCATCTAATGTCACTGTGCCAGCCCAGATGGAGTATTTTTTTAGTGGTTTTCTTTTCCTTTTGAATTGTAAGTCAAAGCATATGGAAGGACATGATCTAGCTTTAGAAAGTACAAAAGAGAGTTTTTGGTTTTGTTTTTATTTTTGTTTTATAAAACTGAACTGAAATAAAATATACCTACAGCAGTTTTGCCCATAGGATATTTTGTTTTAAGGAAATGGCTTTTTTTCAGGGTGTGAGATAAAGCATGATTTTCATTCCTGTAGAAAAAGGTATGCATATAAATGCATATTTTATTGCTAACACCATATGGCTACATGTACATTTTAAAGGCCATTCATACCAGCAGGCTCAAAAAGTGGAGTGTAATGTGTCTTTAAGCTCAGAAAAACTGAAAGCCAAAAATTGAGTTAGTTTTCATATTTCAGTGTTGATCTTTGTGTTTTCTCTTGTAAGGAACCTATCTCTGAAGCTGTCAAAGGAGGTAGACCAAGGAGAAGCCAGGTATCCTTGTGTTAGCCAGCTGGCTGGCAGCCCATCTGTGGAGTGGCCTTTTACTGGTCTGGAAGAAGGTGGAGGCATTGAATCTTTGCCCTTCAGATTGATGCTGCAAGATTGCACAGCTGTAAAGACATTGCTTCTGAAAATGAAGAGGGTTCTTCAAGAGGTAATCACCCAGTCGTTTATTAAATTAACAGCTTTCAGCATTAATGAGCTAAGCAGCAGAAAAGGGTCAGGAAAGTTTGTGGACTTGATGTCTTAATATGGCTTGAATATATGGAATTGATGCAGAAGTATAAATAGTAGTGCCTCAACATGGTAGAGGTAAGAAAACATATAATATAACAGAATTTAACTGATACCACCATCTTGGTGTGCTGAGTATGAAGCTTCTCGTTAGCTTTTAGCAAAAAGGGGGCAGAGGAGAAGTACTAGATCAAAATAAATGGTATGGGTTCCCTCTAGTATTTTAGAGCTTTTCAGTTTTCTCACTACAGTTGTTAATCAGTCTGCAATTAGTTCAGATGCAAAGAAAAAGAAATGTTCTTTTAAGTTCCAGTACTGAACTTAAAGATTACTGGCCTGAGTTTGTAAATTACCGTTGAAATAAGATTTCTTAGGCCATTCTAACAATTTCAGGAGTCCTGACTAGTCCTTTGAGACCTACAAGATATATTTTTTTTTTAAGTGATGTAATTCATAGGATTACAGAATAATGTAGGTTCAGAAGGGCCTCTTGAGGTCCAACCCCTCTGCTCAAAGCAAGGTCATCTTAGAACAGGTTACTGAGGGCCTTATCTACTTAAGTTTTTGATACCTTAGTGGGGTTTCTGCATCATCTCTGAATAGCAGTTGCAATATTTGACTACATCATTATAACTTTTTTCCCTAAGATATAATCAGAATTTTCCTTGTTGCAACTTCATTGTATGATGAAGTGCTAGTCACTTAACTGAGACTTTCTGGGTTGCTCTTTTTTGTTTGGTTGTTGTTGTTGTTTGGTCTCCTGGGACATTTGGTTGGGTTTTTTTTTTTTGTTTTTTTAATGCTCTCTTTCAATCATTTGTATATAAATTCAACCAATTGTTGTCCTGTCTGAGAAGGTTTGTCAAAGTTTTAGCCTTAATAGTCATCCATTAGTCCTCTTAAATAGCATGTTTTTTGCTCTGTGGCAAGCCTTATGCCTTCCAGTTTCCTTCAGTTCACTAACAGCTTTATATATGCTGTTGGGCTTCTTGATGGACTTCTGTTTTGCTGAAACTGAAATTGAAATCATTAATTCTCCATCAGTTCCTGCTTATGCAGTGTCAGAATATACAGTGCATTTAAAGCTTCTTTTCCACTGGAAAGGATTTGTAACCAAATTATATATGGAAATAAACAATAAGAATTATAATATTACATGACATAGCAGTTGTAACATTGAGCTGTTAACATTGAGAGCATGCTCTGTTGCTTCTAGTGTGAAAAATTCATGTCCAGTTACTAATACATCCTTATGTAACTAATTTTATCTTTTTATCTTAATCATTCGGTGTTTTATTTGCTTTTTGCTTTGTACCATGTAATTTCCATTTTCCCATCTGACTGTAACACAGTGTGATTCTGTCCTTTCCTTTTCTTCTTGCCTTGCCTTCCTTTATGAAATCAAAATGGCCTTTTTTTAATTCTACAAGTGAATGTTACATGTGATGCACATATGTATGTGCTGTTATTTACTTCCCTGGTTTTTGGCACCTTCGAGATGGAATATTCCAGTAGTAGTACACATTGTTCTAGTATACAGCTGAACAAAACTTACATGGCTAGAACGAAATGACCAGTCTGATTATTGTTGGAAAGTTTTGCTACCCTGTATTATTTGTATTTTGGTTTTGAGTTACTTGTATAATAGCAGGAATTGCAAAGATATGTAGAATGCTGTATATAGTATAGGAGTGTACTTTTTAGTAGCCCTATCTGAGAAATAGCTGATATGTAGTGCAATCTTCCAGTTCTACTGATATAAGTACACATACTAATTCTTGAAACAAAAAAATATTTTTCAAGGTCATGTTAAATTACAGTTTCCATATCTCCATAAGGAGTTATCAAACCCATCCACTGTACAGTGAGCAGCAGCCATGGTGTAATTGCAGGAAAGTGAAAGAGCAGTAACAACAAAATATTCACAAACAATATATTCTTTAAAACACATTAAAGTTTTAGGAATTATTCCGAAACCAGAATAGGATTCAAAAGACCATAAGTAGCTAGTTTGAACAACCAAAGAGAAGATGACCTAGAAATATATTACAATTTTATATTGGAATGACACAACTTGACTATCTTTAGAAAACCAGACTTTTATACATTTATGTCACTTTTAAATTATTAGCGAAGATTCCAGGAAAATATAATTCTATCAAATTGTTATATTGTGTTGAAGATTCTGATAAATAAGTCATCTGAGCATATTTGGCAGGCAGTTTCCATGGAGAAGGTACCCTACTTCCATTGCAACTAGATGTAATTTCTTCATCCAAAAATCACTTCCGCCCAAATCAGTATTATAAATCAAACTCACAACAGTACTGAACTAAAAGATATAAAAGAAACCCACTTTCCTTACCATGGAATGTTCACATATTTATAGATGTAGTGGAACATAGGCTCTGGCAGGTTCATATGGTATAGAAGTGAAATACTGTTTGGCTATAACAGTATTAAATAAGTATATTTATTAAAATAACTTGTCACATATTTTCACACAGTTTAAAAATATACAAAGCATGCAGTCTACAAGGGGAAGAATTGCACATGAGTTATTAGGAAAAAAGCTGCAGTATTTCTGTTTCATAGCTGATGTTACCCATAGAAGAAGAAATTACAGTTGTCTGCACCTCTTTATTGAAAAATAACATGTTAATTGAGTTAAAATACTAGCCCTGTTATTCAGTATAATCCTTCTATTTAAGCACTGAGCCCTGCTTCTAAGGAGTAGTTTAATTATGATCTTCCAAAATGTAACACTAGCTAGTAAAATATACTTCTTTTTATTGTTGCACTTGCTTGTAATAAAAGAATCTAAATGGAAAAACTGCATGCAATATATTCTGTACTGTGCTGCAGAGTTACATAGCTCCGAGTTTAGCTTGTTATTAGTCTTATCGTGAAAAGGGAAACTGAAGACATGGGAGTAACTTGCAAGATTGAGAATGTTATTAGGTAATGTATTTAGTAAAAGACTAATGAATGATCGTTCAATTAAGATAATTAATTACCATTTCACTTTTAGTGAAAAAGCCTTGAAAATGTTTACTAATAATTCTTTATAGCTTTGGCCATGCCAGTCTTGTAAGGCAGATTGTTCCCTAATGTTTTGAAAATCTCATTGAACAAAGATAAAGAGAGATTGGAGGACCGTGGCACATGAGCAAACTCAGTGATCTACTAGAAATCAATCCAAAAAGTATGTCTCACTCTATTTGGCAGCTTTTTCTGTTGGATATTCCATTCCTAACAGACAAATGTGCAATAAATGGAATAATCAAGAATGTTTAATCAAGAAAGTTTAATGAAAAAGCATTACCAGAGATTAGCAGCACAGGCAGATTGATGAAAGCCACTTCACCATATAAGACAATACAAGTTGTCATGTAGCCTGTCTGTGATTTACAAGTAGTTCTTGGACTCCCTTTTCTCTCTGTCTCACTTATGTGTATTGAACCTTTTGGGTTTTTTTTTTTCCTCGAAGTCTACTTGGTGTTGACCTTTTTCTCAGTAATAACTGCTCTCCTTCAGAAACAAAAAAGAAAAAACTAAACAAACAAATAAACAAAAGAAGTAAAAAAACATTTAAGAAAATAAATCAGGAGTGAGTTGATTGAGGGCACCTTTGCTCTCTCCTAAGAAACGAATTCTTCACTTTCTGACTTCGGACAGGCCTTTCTGCTTTGAGCCAGTCTTAAACTCAGAATCTGTGTCATCTTTCCTCCCTGGTATGCCGTGCTGTGCTTTGTGTGTTTTATTACATTTGTGGCCGCTAATTGATTGCTTATAGTCAATGAGCTTCTAAAATTTAGACTGTAGCTTCTTCCTCACTTATTGCTATCAACAATAATGAATATATAATGCCTCTTTCGCAAACAATATATGGGCTTTCCTGTACTCTTCCAGATGAGACTGAAATTATTTCCATCCATTAACTTTTTTATGGTTTGAGTTATAGCTTACTGAGGCAATGTTGAAGGCTGGCTAATTGAGAGAACATTTAACGGCTTTGCCTTTGTGGAAATCATTGGTAGAACATTTTAGGCAAAGACATATGAGGAAAACTTGTATGGTTTGGTATTGTGCCTGGCAAAAAAAAAAAAAAAAAGAGGGTCTTTGTGCTGAAATAAACATAGTGGAAAAAATACAGCTATTTTGGGAACAAATCCATTTAGTCAGTGTTGTAACGGGGTTTTGTTCAAACTTTAGATATTGAGATGAATGTCCCAGTAAAAACAAAATCTTACCCACATTTAGGCTTATTTCTAACATTTCACATTTCCCCTGTATTCTTTATGAAATATGTAGGTTATCAGCTACATAATTCTACTTTCAGATATTTTTATGAGGCTATTAGAAGTGACCTTACTGGTTGCTAATCTAGACAATTAAGATATGTTGCCTGTATGTTTGTGTAATTTGGAACATAAATTATTCAGTGCATGGCCATGCTTCTTTCACAGCTCTGCAAAACACCATGCAGGCTGTGGAGCTTTAGAAATTGAAGCTAATTACTACTATTAGCAATAGGGATAAGTCATTCTGGACATATATTGCATACTGTGTTTTACTAATTAATCATTTATTTTACTGTGGGAAATTGCAGCTGTCTATGGCTGTCGTTAAAACTTAATGTGTCCAATACAGTGTTTTTAGATTACATTCAAAAAAATGACAGTGGCCATGATAGTTGCCTAAGACTTGTGGGACAAAGTGAGACCACTCAGTCTGCAATTAGCCTGTCAGATATCACTGGCTACATTACTTCTCCCCATGCATCTTTCACCTCATCAGTAAAATATGCATAATTATAGAGTCTACTTTTATGCTGTGCTTGCAATCTACTAATGGAAAGTACTAAGAGAAAGCTACATGTTGTTTGCTGTATTTTGTAGCCTGATTGCTAAGCAATATGGAATTGGCCTTAAACTATGGTTTTTAAAGATATTAAAGCATTTTCGGTAGTCCACCATGAAATCTATTGTGTTTACTAATATTGTCTGTTAGCCACTTAGGAAGCAATTGCAAGTTTAATACAGTGTAAAAATACTGCAGGTTTTCTTCCTTTAAGTAACTTTGTAATTAACCACTCTAGCATTACTGATTTATTCAACAACTCTGCATTTAATGCGGTCCCTTTTATCAAGTAATTCGTGCTAGAAATTGGTAATTCCTTCATTTCATGGTGTGTTGACACCCATAAATTAAAATAACTAATAATAAAAATGTACTAGGTTTAGTAATAGTATTTATCAAATTTAGTTTCTTTTTCACTTGGAAATACACACTGGTATGGCCTTGCCCAGCTGCTTGCAAAGAGAGAGCAGAACACCCTATTGTCACACTGCTTGTGTATTTTCTAGTAGAATATCTCAGGGTAATAGAGAATATTGGGAGCCAGTGGACATAATCAGATGTTCTTTTTGGCAGCGAAGATATTATATTCTAAGATTATTCATTATTAGGTATTCAATAGTAGCAAACAAACCATGGATTCCTTTACCCTTCAGAAACTTCATACTTTGCAGCAGGTGCTCGTGAGAGTGCGTTCATTTGCTAACACTCCATGAGTACTTAACTAGTGTGAGGTTACAGGCTGGGACTGGCACACAGCCCTGGGGTCTTGAGAAGTCACACTAATCTCAGCTCAACAGAAAGGATTATAAAAATCCAGCTCAGTTATCAAGTCATGCCATTGCCTTCACTCACAATGAAGTTCGTTTTCAGGCCACATTCAGAGTATTTTTGAGCCACACTTTGAAATTACCAATCTCAAATTAATACACTTATTTTTTAATGCTAAAAAAATGAAAAATTTCTCTGCTCCATTTATGTTCTGTTTGTTCTGATGGCTTAATTTTTGTAAACTACATATTTCTATGTACTGCAGCCTTACTGAAACCAGATAAACTTGAAACATCATCCTTCCACATCTAAAGATTAGTGTTGATCTACATGTCCACTTCATGTATTCAGAAGCCAAGGGATTAGCTTCTTTCTTACTTCTCCTGTGGTTGCCTCGATGAAATGTTTTCATACAACAGTGTGACATGCTCTAGGTCAGCACAGATTTGCATAGCATGCTGCCCCAGCCTCCTCAAAAGCCAAGTCTTAATAGCACTTTGCAGAGAAGCATTAAAAATAGCAATTAATATGTAATGTCCCAACATCAGCAGTTTTGTGCAATTGCCTACAATTAACTTGTGCCTGAAGACCATAAAATTATAACAGCTACAAAACTGGAACCATTTTCCCTTTAGTACTTCCATGGGTTTGATCAGTTGCTGCAGGTCAGTCAGCTAAGTCCCACCTGACATTCCTTGGCTGTGGAGCTGATCACACCAATTACATTTTCTGATAAATCTGCAAATACTGAAAAGTCCATCGCAAAATAATGAGCAAGCAATGGAAGAAATCCAGAATGTCTGTACAAGTCTGTAGAAGGAACTGATTATACTCAGTTGTTAGAGCTCATGAGTAATTTTGAGCTAAATGACACATTTAGTCCAGAAGGTAGATAGAAGAGTTTGTGATGAGAAAGTAAATAATACTGCCAGATCTAACGAATTTTGCAATGAGTTATCCAGTTCTTTTAACAAAAAACAATTAGAAATAGAAGTGGGATCAAGATGAGTGCACAACACCCAAGCTGCACAGCAGTTGAATTTCCTGCAAATTCACTGGGGTTTTAGATATGAAAATACCAACTTTTCAAATGGTTTTGTAACTTATGAAGGAGCGTCTAGTATAAGGTTTATACCTGGTGCCACTGCCTTAAAGTCCGGTAGGTTAAAAAAACAGTTTCTCCACCTCTGAAGTTTCACAGCCCTGTATTCCTGCTATATTTTTTCTTTTTCATGATAGGCTTAAGAGATTTTCTGACATGGAAAAATAGCTGGTTAGATAAAGATAAATCAGTTAAATAGATAGGTTTAGATAGATAAAGCAGTAAAACTGATTATATGCAACTGTTGCCATAACTGGCTGAACAAGAAGAATAAAAGTGTAATAGGTAAAAATGTACGTCGAGCATTCAGGTAGCAGAGTGCCAACCATGCATGTAGTTACCCATTTCAATATTTGTGTTTGTATATGATGATTTGGCAGAATTTAATCCCTTACTAATTATCTTTTACCCTTGATCAGCCAGGATTTAGGAAACAAGTGCTAGTGTAGTCACAGGAGAAATTCTCACTCTTCACAGCATGGACCTTGGCATAGCTCTGTGCTGCAGGTTTATTTAATGTTTTCTCTGCACAATGCATGCCCATTACTTTGTAGCGCAGTATCAGAACAGTGCTGATAATTTTCCTAGTGGAAGAAAGAAAAGATAAAAAAGCTGTTGATATAACATGCTTACATAAATTCATGATTTTTGCCAAAATAATAGTGCTGACGTTGTGCAGTCTGGCTTCACTTTAATTTGTGATGTGTATTTTCTTCAGAAAAGGAAATGGATTTTTTTTTTTTTTTTAAAGGATTTAGAAACTCCACATCGGGGACATATCCTACACCTGGTTTTGTAATTGTGCAGAGCTGGTTGGAAGGCACATGTATTTTTTATGAAGAAGCAGTGTATATAAAGAAATACTGCTTATGTCCAATGATCTGTATATCTTTCCTTTATGTACCTTACTAATATAAATACAGCAGTTCTCTACCTTTGGTCAGAGCTTCAGCTGGGTGTGAAATAACATAGGTTCTTTTAATCCAGCTGGTACTTGGTGCCTTCTCAGAAAGCTGCTCTATTTATCTTAATTTCTCCTTAGGTTTTCACATTCACAGTGAATTTCCCTTACAGAGACAGTAACTGTCCATATGATTAAGAGCTCATGGATTCAAAATGCGAAGTTAGCTCATGCCTAGGATTTTGGGTTTTTTATTTTAATTTAAATTGAAAACTCTCCTCTGTTTTCACTCCTGGACTCAGTAAATAATTTTGGGAAGTTGTCAGGTAAAAGCAATATCCTTATTTACAAGCTTGAAAGAGAGGATTCTCTTTTTATCAGCAATTCCTCTGTCAAATCTGTGTGAAGGTAATCATAGTAGGAACAAAGATATGTGCAGAAATAACCGATTCTGCCTCAGTGGAAACTGGGCATGTCATAAAGCAGCTAAGCAAGAATATAGTTTGACAACTTACCTCTTTTAAGCAGGATAGAACTAGAATGAAAGGCTAGGTTTCTATTACTTGCCATCCCATGTAAAATCTCTTCTAAAAATAGTTCTTCACTTTTGATTTAAACTACATTATAAATTTAGATCGGTGATGAGATAAATGCTTGAATCTCCAGTGTATAGCTGTGTCAGCCCGTCTCACCTATGTAAGACCTTTGCTACTATTCTGGCAATTGCATAGAGAAAGCAAGCAGTGTTTATGTTACTCCTTTTACTATAAGAGTGAGCTTTTCTTTTGATCTACAGTCCCCTACCCCACTTTTCTTCTGCCTACACTTTGTGATGCAGCTTTGGATCAGATGGTGTCTCAAATTTGTATTCCTAGACTACCTGATACTTAGTTTCTCATTCTCACTGCCATGGATCAGTGATAGCTTTCAAAATAAGACTACGTGGTGCATGTAGAGAAACACAGTTTAGTGTCTGTTTTATAGATTAAAGAATAACTTTTTTATAGATTAAAAATAATCTAGCATCTTTTCTAGATTATAGATTTTTTCTTTAATAGATTAAAAATAACCACTTAACATCTGAGCAAATCAGAGTTATCAACTATTTGGTCCCACTCCTTTGGGACCTCTCCTGATTTGCCTCACCAGAAGGGAGGCAAAAGTTTTGTGTAGGCTACTTTGACATTTAAAAGGCTGTTAGTTCTTTTGGAGTACTCCAACTGAACACTCAAGGTAAAGTTTGAGATAAGCCAAGATAAAAATACTGCTAATCATAATAACCTTTGTAAAATCAGTCAACTATCATAAGTATATGATAATTAGTTCTTTTTCTCATTAAAGATCTCTTTCAAAGCTCATTGAGGCAATGAAGATCTCTGCATTGATGTTAGCAAGCTTTGGATAACTCAATGAATGAATGAGACAGTGACATCAAAGTGAATTTGTATTCATAGTTTCGATTGGTATGTGGTTGTCATTGTAATTTGCATTCTGGTGGTGACAGACTGCCTTTTTTATTGCAGTTACGTGTGCGTATCTGTCGGTAAAATGTTGCAATAAATATTGCTATAAATTACTTGCATATTTTTACAGCAAATCAGGAAGATACATCTGGCTTTGTAAGATGCACATGAGCAAACAGTTCTTACAGATGTACCTAAAATAAGTCCATTTTCTTGCTAATTACATGATTGGTGGCATTGAATTTGCTGCTATAACCTGAAACCATACTACAGACCTGTAATACGGTTCCAAATAGAAAGTCTTCTTAAAATCTGTGTTTCTTAGACTGCTGTTTAGATACTGATCTTTTGTACCCTGCATCATTACGTGTCATTGGACTGTTCTTTCACAACTGATTTTTCTAATGAATATGAACTTCTATATCTTTCTTTTGGCTTTATGATTAACTCCTTCTTAGTTGTGTTTTTTTTTCATTGAGTGCCATTATGTTTTGTCAATTCACTTCATAAGTGTATTTTGTGTTGCAGTTCTGTAGGCTCTATTTTACCATTTATGTCGTTTGCTCTTACAACACAATATCTGAGTTTTGGCTTGTTCATATACTAATATAATTGACTTTTTTCCCCACAACTTTAGTATCTTTGTGTTTATCTCATGGTTCTTGCATGTTTTGGCAGCTTCTTGAACAATTTATTAGGAAAGTTGGATCAAAATATAATTGTTTGCTATTTATATCTCAGCTTTTCTGGAAATATAATTAGTATATTTGGATAAATTGTTTTCTGGCATTCTGGTCACTTTAGGACTTGCAGTACATGCAATTTAATTAGCTAGAATTAGGAAGAATTAGTACACAATAATATACTAGTATTAGAATTAGCATTGATAATATTATCATTATTTTGATATTTATTATCTAATACACATTCTTATTTTGATAATCATATCATGTACATTGTATTATATATTATATTTATTATATATAATTGGTTAATTGTATTGATATTTCCATCTGAATGCTGTTGGGAGTCTTAAGAATATTATTATCTTAGCAGCAGTTAAAGATAACAAAAAAAGTGAGTTGTGCAAACGCTAAGTTTCCGTCGTATCCTCAGGCAAACTTGGAGGAACTGAGATTTTGGTAGTTTGACAGAGTAAGTGTCTTATGAAATATATTTCCATCATGGCTGAAAGAAGGCACCCTGAGAACGTTGTATGGTGGCAGAATCACCCCAGGTCTTCAAATCCAATGCATTGCTCACATTTGTTTGTGTAGTAGAACCAGGCTATATATAGATATATAGTTAGTCTTCAAGAGCGTATTATTTTTGTGCTGAATTTTATCTTTTAAAATGTCATTTAGTTTTGTCTGTGCCATGGTTAAAATTTAGAACTTCATTCCATTTTCTATGTAGTAAAGGTAAAAATTAGCCTTTTTTGGCATGCTGGGAACTGAAATATCTGTTCTTCTGGAGCTGCTTCAGTGTGTCAGAATAATCAAAATTTATATAGTCATAAACTAATTTTTCACTCATATCTTCTTTTTGGGAAATGCAATACCCAAAAATAGAGCAGTGATAGCTCTATTCATATGTGTCATTCAGGAAGGCATTCTGTGCAAGCCACACTAAAAAGCCACATCAATGCATCCATCTTGGTTTTAATCTTAAATTGCAATTTCATGCCCTGATCTGGAATGTAGTTGCACAAACAAGAGGGCATGAAGCAAAGACACAGAAATAGGAAGAGGAGAAAAGTCATGAAATATGAACTAAATGTGCACAGTAGAAATGCTTCACTGAAAGGGCTGTTGTTTGTACTAGACCTGACAGGTCTGCTTCTGTGTTTGGTATTGCTGAAGCAAGTAATTTATCCTGACAATAATTTTGCCAGTGCTGCAAGAATCCTGTTTCACTGAGATTAACACCTTCTCCCTTGTTTTGAAGAACAAATATGCTTTATTTCTTGTTTCTGGATCTCCTTGTCATCTGTCTTACTGGCCTTGCTGTTGTTTGCATGTGCATGATTTAGCAAGCATTTTTCATGAACTCCAGAAATAAGACCTGGCAACTGAGCTTTTTAGCTTTCTTAAATCGTTTTATTTGGTTTGTTTGTTTGGGTTTTTGTGTTTTTTTTGGCAAGGCAACATTGCATTGTGTCAGGGCTGGGCCTCTGGTCTGCTGCCCCAATTGCTGCAAATGTTAAAAGTTTTATCACTTCAGCATACAAAGAACTAGTTGGTTTTTTTTTGCTTTAATACTGTCTGCTGTTGTAAGACTGTGAGCTCCAGTCACAAGAGAAAGCAAGAAGGCAAAGGCTTGGGGTAGCCATTATTCCAGACAGCTTTTGGAGTAATAGCATAAAGTATTCATATACTGTCAGCTGAAATTCTCAAATTGTCCTTTAAGTGTGTTTTGGCCTGTGACATCATTTGGGCTCTTCTTGTTCATCCGCACTATGGTAACAAGTTGACTCACCTGTTTTGAAGGAAAAAAAAATAATCTTAGGAGTGAATGAAAGGAAAATTATGACGTGTTTATAATTATATATCCTACAGGATTTATTCTGTAGGAGGGGTGTTGGTACTGAGATTGTGAGAAATAACTCAAAAGAAGGTGTGGGTTTTTTTTTCCTGTATTAGGTTTTAAAGCAGAGCTTTGTTTATTATGGTTTCTGCCCAGCAGAGCACATTGATAGCTTGTAACCCTGGTAGTTAGGAGAGGGAATTGGGTACTTCTGGATCACAGCAAAGAGGCTGCTTGTATGGAAGCACAGTGTTTAGTTTCACATCATGATTGACAAAGTACAGCTAAAATTAAAATAATGACATAAATGAAAACTGGGCTAAATTTGTAAGTAAACTCAAACACAAACTGTAATTTGTGCATTTTTCTGATTTTTATGTGGATTTTTTCCAACATTTCTTAATTCTCACTGAAAACAACAAATCTGAAATCTGCCAGTCTTCTCCATTTAGAATACTAGTTTGCCTCATATCATGGTCTTACGGCATAAGCAATCAAATAATGACTAGTAGGTTTTAATATGGATGCTTGAATTCCCATTTTCTACTTGAGTCCAACAGACAGCAGCTCAATTGCAGATTGCTCATGATGTATAGGCCTTCATGAAACAGATGAAGTCAATCTGGCAGCTCAATTTGCATTTAGCTTCTCTTCTGCTAAACACTTCTTTCATTCCCCCAAATTATTATTTTTTTTTATTTTATAAGAAAAAGAGCACTGAAGACCTAGCTTAAGTTTTGAGAGCTAGGGAGCTCAACAGCTTGACAGAGTTTTCACATAAGAGGCCTCTGTAGGCAGAAGAAGCTTCTGTGTCTCTGTGCAGCACAGATGTGCTATGTTTATAGCTCCGTTATTTCACATACTAACAGGGAGTAGTGTAGCCATCAGTTTTAGTTTGAAAGTCTGCGTATTGCAGTTGTTTTGTCTTTGACTAAGACCATGGAAACATCCTTGGCTGTGAAAAGTAAAAAGCTTTGGTTTTGCTGTTGTCATTTGATT
>JANHGB010010093.1:14780-32684 GCA_026283785.1 Coracopsis vasa | reverse complement strand
CCTGGCCTTGAACACTGCCAGGGATGGGGCAGCCACAGCTTCTCTGGGCAACCTGCGCCAGTGCCTCACCACCCTCATAGTGAAGAATTTCTTCCTAATGTCTAATCTCGGTCTCACCTCTGTCAGTTTAAAGCCATTCCTCTTTGTCTTGTTACTACATGCCCTTGTAAAAAGTCCCTCTCTCCCTTTAGCTACTGGAAGGTGGCAATAAGGTCTCCCTGGAAACTTCTCCTCTCCAGGCTGAACAAGCCCAACTCTCAGGCCAGTATCTATAATAACAATTTTGTCACTCTCTCTTCTTTAGTGTCCAATGTTTGATTTTACAAGAGTGGGAATTTTAAAGAGTTTTTGCTCATTAGCAAAAACCTGAGAGATAAAACATGGAAAAATTGTTGCTTGCTTCTGCAAATCTTACTTCAAAACTGTAAGTGAAATGACTCTTTTGTGTATAACAGGGCTCCTCTGTTTCCATAATGTGATAAAATGTCAGCCCTATCTTTCTATTTACAATAATTTGACTCTATTAAATATGTGGTGATATGTCTGAGCATTTTTGTTACAGAAAAAATGAAAAACCATAATCAGCAGCAAGAGATGGAAAAAAGTTAGCAGTACAAGATCAGCAGAAGGGGAATTTTCTACCTTCAAAATATGCAGCTAACATATTAATCACAAGGCTACATAGCCTCTGGCCAGGATCCAAGGATGGAAGATGTATTGCTTTAGCCAACAGGGGACTCTCAGCCTCCCCTGGCCATGAATGCTACAAAAAGATGCTGAGGATGGTTCAAAAAATATTAAAAGCAACGTGGCTGTAATAGATTTCATGTATAAACATGAACATCCATAGCACACATCACATCTTAACAGTAAATATTATGGTTTACTTTCAAAAAGTGATTAGAGTGTTTAACTATGTGCAGATCATTCTTACTAAACAAAGATTATTAACTGTTGGGAGCACAGTGATCTATTTTTCACCTAGACAATAAAAGATATGGAAAATTTCCAATAACATTGTAGCTTTCAGTGGAGTTTGAATTTGCTTTAACAACACACAGTTTAAACACTGGTGCTGGAAGGTCAGGTGCTGCTCTTCTTAGAAAGAAATTTATCAGAATAAATGGAATTGCTCTGGATTTGCCCCAGTTAAAGCAGTATCTGGTCTATGAAGTTCATTATGGTCAGTTATACAAGTTAAAAGGAAGCTTCAGGAAGATCTCTGCATTTTCTTCTATTTTATTATAAAATTATATAACATTGAAAAAAGATGCAGCTAGATTTTCATTAAGGACTACAGATTTTAAGAGAAAGGCTGTTCATTTGTATGTTTTAGAATCCCACATTCAACTCAAATCTATTTTAATTTAATTGTAATCTCTTTCTAGATTTCATCAACCAACAAAGCAAAACCAACACTGGTCTAAAATCTCTCCAGACTTATCCTTCTACTCAGGTCAATATCCATTTTCCTTCAAAGACAAGGACAGTGGGAGAAAGCCAAACCAGTATCTAGAATTTTCCAGCCTTTAGATTCTGATTAAAATCTCCTTGGTCCACTTTTAACCCTTGTTTGAAGAAGATGAAGGATGCAAAGCTGCTTATTGATAGCCAGTGACTTCCTTAAGTTCTTCTTTCTGCTTCTGCCCAGGTAGAGGCTCAGCAAGGCCCTAGCTTCTTTAGGGGCAGACTTTCTCCTATTCAGAAAAGCAGACACTTACAGGATATACTCTTGATTAGTGCAAGGTGATGAAGTGAAAAGGGGAAGACCTTCCTTCTGAGATACGAATGCTAGTCTCTCCAATTCTGTTTATTTGTGATGACTGTCACTCAGATATAGAGGGAGGGATCCTAGTGAACCCTTGGCCAGTTCCTTCAGCTGAGGATAATTGTTATTCATATCCTGTTAACTGTGGCATTTATCTTAGGAACTACCTACTGGAGCGTTACGGAAAATTTATTCAAACATTTTAAATATATTGATCAGATTTGGCTCTAAAGCTCTTTTGAAATGGATCTGGATGTCAGTGTGATGTGACACCATCTGGACTTTTCTGCTGTTTGGACATAGAGTGGGTGGATGCTTTGGCACTGACAAAGTGAGAATGTTATTGGAGCAGTCCATATTGATTCTTCCCCAGTGAAGCTGATGCCAAATTTCTTTGGGTGAAATCTTTCCCCTTCTGACATTAACAGGAGCTTTGCCATCAACTTCAAAAGACACACATTTTCAGTCTATCTTGAGTTAGCATAAACTCAAGCCTCATATCTGGAATAATCTCAGAGGACAGAATCAATAAGGAATGGATCATGATACAGCTTTTTATGCGGTCTTCTGGCACAGATAAGACAGCAAGAAGCACTATTCTCTGAAAACATACAAGTGTAAAACACTTATTTGAAATAGGCTTATCGTACAGACTTTCTGCCAAGCAGTTCATTGTGTGCACTAGCTTGAAAACAATTGAAAATGGTCATAATTGGCTGAAATGTAAATGTTTGGGTTAAAGTCCTTTAGAACATGGGGACTAGATGATCTTAAGGTCCTTTCCAACCCTAACTATTCTATGATTCTATGAGTAGGAAGACAACAAAACAAAAGAAAAAAATGCTCTTGTCATGACTGATGACAAAGTAATCTCCAAAAGAGATGAAACTGACAAATACTACAGTGGTTCTACTTCTCCAGTTACATTTTCTATTTACTTTGGCTATCGTCACCTAGCACCAAGGAACTTGTGACAGACAAACAGTAATGATTAATGGATGCTACAGCAGGTGGTATCCATTTGAACTTTCCAGGCATCAGATCTTAAATAGACCTGTGGAAAATATGATAAATATAAAAAAAATCTGGAAGGTCCAAACATCTTCTATTAGAACAAAAATAGTAACTAGGAGAAGCAAGAAGCCCATGTAGAATTCATGAGGCTTGTAACTAGAAAGGAGAAACTAAATAAAAGGAGATTGATGAGAATGAGAATGGTTATCTGCCTCAGTTTTAACCACCAGAACAGCAAGCAGTTCCCCCCATCTGCTCCGTGATAGCCACAGTGAGGTACTCCTGAGTAAGGAGACAACAGAACAGGGAATGGAATAAACTCAATACTTGCATGCCCTATATCACAAGCTCCAGATATCTTACCACTTAGGCCCCTCTGCAGATGCCCATGCATGAAGTAATTCAGCTGCTGACTTTGTCTGTCACAAAAGGAGCAGCTACTTTTACAGAGGACAGGAAAGTAGTAGATATTGCGTACATGTTAAAGTTAGTTTTAGAAGTGATCCAAGGAACTACAGTTAATGACTTAGATGTGAGAATTTGGTCAAGCTGATCATGAAGCACCTGGCAGCATCTGCACTCCACGTCACTCAGGTTATGGGAAGTTCAAGAAAGGATGGTAGAACACCATTTTTTCTTGAACAAGGATGTGCATGGTCTGAAATACCCCCCCACAGCAATGTAGTGTTCAGTGTACTAAACCAAATCAGATGGAGAGCTGCTACAATTTTAGATGTGTTTTCAAGAAATCCAAGTACATAAAAAGCCTCTTCTTGGCCCATAAATGAAACTAGCCAGAAGTATATACAGGGTCTTAATCCAAGTGGCCTGGTAGGTTCGCGTCCATGCAGGTTCACTCTCTTTGCTTCACTAAGCTTCTCTTATCACCATTTGAATCCTCCCAGTGACATCCCCATGACCATGTCAGTCCCAGAACCATGCCTGGGCAAAGTCTACTGCAAAGTCAGCCTGCTGATAAAGGGTATGGGCAACCACATATCAGTGACTGGAGACATGACCTTGCCTAGGTTTCTTCATGTGTGCAGATGAAGGGGCTGTGACAAGGTACAGTTAATCTGATAAACACAGACAAACACATGTTTTTTTAGAAGCATGCACTCCCAAGGAGCATAGATCAGGTATAATTTAATCTCATCCTAGAGTAAGGACCTAAGTTAAGATCAAGCCCTTGAAAAGCCTGTTTTTCTTCACCCACATCCAAGAAAATTAGCTAAGGAGTAAACACCTGTGACTCAGACACTTACTGTTAAGTGACATGAATCTTACAATAAGGCATCTGAATCTGACTGCATGAATCAAAAGCATGAATTTCCAGAGCTGGCTCCCATGCTGATCAGTATGCATTGCCTCCTCAGTTTACTTACCCATAGTTGTAGTTAGGAGCTATTACACCCTTTGCAGCATAGAACCATAACAAAGATTAGCTAGTGCATGTGGCTAATAATAGTTTTGGAGAGAAAAGAGGTTATTAATCAAGTCTGACACTTAAACCACATCTTTCTATTGTGTTTTAGCTATAGGAAAGTACTTAAAGCAACAAAAGGTAGGGGAGCTGCAGATATGCCATCAGCAACTACCAGTACACGTTTTCTCTATGTGCCATGGCAACCTTGTTATTGTGAGTGTTTCTACTCCTTATATGTGCCTGTGTTTTCAAGGTTTACATTGTCACCAGTATTGCATTGCCAAGCTTCAGGCTCCTGCCTCTAAGTGAAGGCATCCACTCTTTTTAACCTGACCTCTCCTATCCAAGTGCTTGTTGGCTCTTCCTAGTGAACCCATCCATCTCTGCTTGGTGACAATTCAAACATGGCCGTTCTTTGAATGGGAGGAAGGATCTTTAAAACATTAGGAGTGATTTCAAAGCACTATGGTATTTTAGCTGAGCTAATAAATACCCAACTAATCTTACAAAAGAACCAGAAGAAGAGGAAATGTATATACACAGTGATGTCTCCAATTTTTTTTTTTTACATCTGTGGGTAAAAATGGTATTTTATAATCTTATTTTAGTTCCTATCAAGAAGTATCCTAAAATATTTTTGGAAATCAGAGAAAGTGATTAATCCTTGTGAGAAGTTTATGGAATATATCTGTTTGGTAGGAAACGGGAAACCATCCTTGTGTGCCTCTCGCCACACGTGGCCCATAAACATGAGAAAGGTGGTAACAGTTGGGAGGAGTGGCAGAGGCATTGCATTTTTCAAGTCCTCTGAAAGTTCCAGCTGCTTGGATGTGGGAGGGTGTTTGCTCATGACTATTTGCAGAATGCTGCCACTTGTCCCATGAGGATTTGCGTGCCTTTTTATGAAAAGAAAGACCCTCAGTTGAGAAGCAGAAGAGAAATGAGCCTGAGTCCAAGTGGCCTGGCTCATTTATGTTGATAAAATAATAAAATTTTTGGAAAAGCTTCACAGGGAAAGGCAGGAGAGCGACAGCTCTGGTTTAGAGGTGACACAGGAAGAAGAAATCTTTTTACATAAAATAATTTGTAGAAGTTTTTTAGCAGCACTGGCTAAAGAAGTTGAACAAACAAGGTTTGGTGCTTTGTTTTGAGCATGGATGAGTTAGGCATAACCCTCAAGGAGATTCAACTTGTCCAGGAAAAGGAAAGTCCTAACTATAGTCACCACAATATAGATATGTTCTTCCATAGGTTACTTACATTACCAGTGAAACTTCTGTACCAGGAGTTTCCTCTTAAGAGACCTCTAATAGACCTCTAATACACTGCGTTATTAAAAAGAGATGTTTTCCTCTGCAGGATGCTGCGTTAATGTACAGAATCTTCAACAAAATGAAAAACACAAATCTAACTACCTCTTTTCATCTAAAAACATTCTTCTTGATGGCTCAGAAGAAAATGTGATTTTTCTCTGTCTTAAAATACTACAGGAGTCTGTAGACTTTATTGATATTTCTGAAGCCATAAAGAATAAAGACAGTATTATATTAAAGAATTTGCAAGCTAAAAATACCTTTTCATTATCAAGTACTTGCAGAGAGAAGGAACCTTCTTTGTCAATTCATTATTATTATTGCCATTGTTGTTTTTATTGTCTTTGCTGTCATATTGTTATTCCTGTGTCTATTTTAAAGCACAGTCAGGTCTGAGGTTTCACTGTAATTTGTATAAGTGATCCATAAAATCTACATAATAGATTACTGCAAAACATTAGGGTTTGCATGAAGGGGGAGGCTTTTTGCAGTGGATATTTTCTCAAAGGAAAGAAATTAAAGGATTATGGAAGTGATTTCAGGAATAAAGTGTGAGCAAGCCTCCTTCTCACGTAGCACAGCTGTGTGGCTGCACAGAGGCCATGTGGGACAGCTTGTTAGGCAACACTCCGAAAGTTTTTCAGTCATTAAAAAGTCTGTGTTTGTTGTACGCTTGTACGGAGGTGGAAAAGCAGAAATCTTCTCTGCCTGCCTGAACACACACCAAGATATTAGAGCTTGGGTTTCAGTAAGAGCAGGGACTTCTAAAGGGCTCAACTCGAAGAAGAGTACTGGCTGTGAATTCCACTTTCATCAAGATGTGTCTTCCAACTTGGATTGCTGCCACATGCACCCGAGTCCTGCTGTCTCAGTCTAAGCTGGCATGTGGTCAGTGTGTGTGCTGTCACTCCTTTTGAAGGTGGGGTGTGAATTCATTTGGTGAGGTAGTTATAATACACAGAAAAGGGAGGAATGTGCCTGTCCTTGCTGGGCCCAGTATGAGTTCAAGACATCGTTTGAACAGCTACGTGGAAGGGAAGGAACTCCCAGACGTGCAGGCTGCAGTGTAGGCAGCCATTTCAACACTAATTATTCACTCAAAAGCATTAAGATAGAGAACTTCTCCCAGAAATCCATTTCTTTCTATGAGAGTCAGACCAGACCAAAATCAAAGCTAACCTAACCAAATCACTTGGCTCTGACCTTGCTGCCAAACTTTTGATGCCATTGCACTGAGCATGTTGCATTCTCCAGTGAGAGGCTATAGATCAACCAAATTCCTTTGCTCAGGGATAGGCCAGGGCCTTGGCAGTGTTACAGCCCTTCAGTCTTCATTGCAAGAAAAACATGAAGGGAAAAAAACAATCTGGTGCCAATACAACTCTGATGCCAATATTTCAAATGGGAGCATATAGTAAGGCCAGTTTTATTTCGTGTATTGCTCAGCATTAGGTCATATAAAACCCCTCACACCTAGGTCATATAAGAGCCCCAGATCCTCATGAACACTCCTTTGAGACAGGTGAATAGCATTTCTAGTTCCTAGGTGGAAAAAGCTATTGTATGGAGATTAATCCCTAACCATGCAGACAGAGTGAGGAAGGACTAAAATTGCAGGGACTTTGACAGCCTACCAATTTCTTTGAAGTCCAGAATCTCTGGGCTACTTACTGCTATGAATCCAAACGTCTTCAGTGTTGATTTAGCTCCTAAGGGGGGAAAAGAATCCCTACTCCCTCTACGATGCTTTTGAATGAGAATCTCTGTCTGTTTTATCTCCAAGCTAGTATAGAGGCCTCCATGGTGCTTTCCACAGTTACCCACTTCACCCAGATCTCACTCCCCAATGTGTGCATCGAAAGGGCAGACAACCCTGAGACAAATTAAAAGACCCTTGCTAACTTGCCAAGGCTAGAGATAGAAGTGAATCGTACCTGCAGCTGCAGAGCTGCGCACAGAGGCAGGATGTGCCCTGCCATGGTGTCGCATAAACTTATAAATTGAGACAAATACTATACTCAAATGAGATTTATTTTATAAAGCAGTTAAAGCTCTGTCAACACTGATTGATTACAAATTCAAGATGTCAAGTGGAATTGCTAATAAACAGCTGACCTAGAAATTCCTAAGTTTTCAAAGGATAACCAATAGCGTGTAACCATTCACCCAATCAAGCGAAGGCTCTCTACCTCGAGGAGTTACCTTGGGCAGCCTCCCGACCCAATGGGAGAGTCCCCTACTGCAGACCTGCTGCTCTGAGGAGGGACGATTCATCCGGCCCTCCAGTGGCGCTCCATTTATACCCTAGTTTAATCTCATCTATGATCAAATACACTCACAGTAGTCCTCATAGGCTGAGGGTCTTATCTTCCACATGGCAACAGTGGAAAAGCGGCCTGCACAGCATGAGTACATCTGCAGTCAGCATTCGTTACAGTTCAGTGGCTGAAGGGTTTCAATCTTTGCCACATGTGACCACACAAATCTGGGCTTACCTTATTTCAGAGCACAATGGAAAGTGTGTGGTGCTCTCCGAGTACAAACCCATGCATGATCACAAAAGGAGCTGTTGCTGCTTTCTTGGGTGACCGGGGACAGAAAGGAAATAAAAAATGAAGAAATGACAAGAATCGTCCATAGGGGGTTTTTTAACAATATGCTCCTCACAAAGCTTCAGCAAATTCTTGTTGAAGCTGGGGACACAGATATGTTTCCCAACAAAGGCAGAGAAAATATTTAGAGCACAGACCAGTGTCCAGCTGGTATATTGGAAATGTTTGACAAACGTCACTGTCACATCCTCCTGGTTTCATTGTGAGGTCTTAGCAATGTTGTTATTGTCTAAAATACTGCCTGGGTCCTAAAAAAGAAAAAGCCCTTTAGGGGCTTTTAGAAATTCCTTTTAGGAATGACCGTACCTACTTCAGCCATTTTAAAAGATGTTTGTTTTTTCAGTCCCCTGGACACTATCCCCAGATCAGACACCAAAAGCTTTTTTTCTTCATAGCTACATCTCCATGCTCTTTTCAGGTCCTCAGCTCACTTCTATGTTCCCTTTTCCTCACCAGGCATCTTCCAGTACCTTTCCCTCCTGGACGTTCAGACAGTTTCTGACAGGGAAAAATACTGCGAGACCCAACCTGACAATGAAACTCTGCTGACCTGGGACCACTCACCTCAACCAATGACACAGAAAATATTCAGGAAATAACCTATGAATCCATTGTTGGCAATCTGGATCACACTTACAGGCTTAGCATTCTCTCTTCACAAAGATGGTATGCTGGCTCTGATCCTTACCAGACCCAGAGGCAAAGAAACATGATCAACAATGTTCGAACAGATTTAATTAAGCATATCAGCTGAGGGTTGATCAGAAAGACTTGTCTTCACTTGGGAGCCAGTCACCAGAAGCCAGAACTCCATGGACCTGTCTCTTACTCTGCCTTTTTCTCCCATGTGAAGGTAAACAAGTCTGTAACATCCAGCGATTAAGTTTTGCTCTGTTTGAAACCTGGCTAGAGCAGACATGGGAAATAGTTGCCAGTGACATCTGAATTGCAGTGAATTCTGAGCAAAAGCATGATCTGAGAAAGACCTGCCAGTGGATGGATGGAAGGGCAAAGAATCCAATCCTTGTATTTGCTGGCAGCTGAAAAGGCAGCAGACGTCTTCATAAACCAACTTTCCCCCTCCTGCGTTGACACAGTGCTGTCAGCTCCAAAGGGCACAAACACCAACTGCACTGCCTGACATGCTTCAGCAGGGAGAAATGTTGCAGCCTGCATTTGGCAGAGTGATTTGCTGTCAGAGAATTTGATAGCCTTGGGGTGCAATTACCAAAAGCTCTGGCGCCTGCTGCATTCAATCTGTGCTTAGTTTCAGTCGATAGGTGAGTACCCAAAGGGTATTCAGAGAGAGGCAGGAGGGCAGGAAGGCGAGAAGAGCATGTGCCCACCATCCTGCCCCGCACAGGGGGAGCAAAGTTGACACTGGGATGTGAACTTGATGCAGTGGCCATGGAGCAGGCAGGGGAATTGGTGGGGTCAGGTTTGGCCCAGGTGGCTGCTAAGCCTCACCAGCTGCATGCAGGGCTGGGAGAAAGGGGCTGAACAAAGACTATATGCAAAAGGACTAGCCTGAAGGTGAAAGAGGAATAGGAGAGCAGAATTGGGGCTGGCGACCTTCCAAGGGAAGGGGTTTTAATCTGGGGCTTTTGTTTTATTCAAAGGACTTTGATCCTCTGGTGGGAAACAGATAAGGGGACTGCAAGGTTTCCCATGGGTGCTATGCATGTGGAGTAAGTTGTCATCCATACCAGCTGCTGGGCTTGACAGGTTTGGCACCCGCTGCTCAGCAAGAAAGTGAAGAGGCTTTGAAGTGAGAGCTGGAGCTGTGCTTGCCCTAAACTGGGATATCACTGGGTTGTAACCACAACATGAGGCTTGTCAAAGCATCTCTATTTTAGGCTAGTCTGATACAGCTGATCCACTAAAGTTCTATCAATTATCTTGGCCTTTTACAGGTGTAGATGACTGCCAGGAAGACATGAAGACAATGCTGGTTTACATCACTGTAAAGCTACAGTGAGACTTGGCTTTCTTTTGCATCCTGCAAAGGGGCCTCAGGATAGAGCTAATTCCGCTCTGTCCTCTGTTCAAGTTCTCAGTTCTAGTATGCAAAATCCAAAACTCATTTAAAAGCACACAGCAAATAACTCACCAGAGTATGTGTCAGATATTTTTTAATCTGAGAGTTTGGGAAATGTATGCAAAATCAAAATGAAAAAGAAAAAAATCACATAATTCAGTTTGCTTGCTTATGAAACCTCAGTAGAATATTTTTCTCTGAAGTTTATGCAGAGAAAACACACAGGAACAGCTGATGATCTTTTTTTTAGACTTCCTTTACTGAAAAAATCCTGCACTGATGAGTGATGTTACTAAATATAAAAGCAGATCTCTACAGTGGCCACATTAACAGATTTCTAAGTATTATGAGGCAAAAGTGTCTGTGCAGAACTGCAAAGAGCAGAAGATCCTGAAACTTTGGAATCAAATAGAGGTGATCAGCAGGACCCTGAGTCAGTACTCACAGTACATGGATTCAGAGCCAGCACAATCTGGAAGAAACAAAACAAACACTGCAGTATTTTGGAAGGGGAAGGCTGGCAAGCATAGCTTTACCTGGGCAAGATGAAATGCACCAGATGGGAAGATCCTGAGGGGGACAGAACTCAAAGGTGGGAAATTAAGCCTCATGGTCTCTGGCAGTCAACCAGGAAGCTGAGAAAACTCAGTTAAAACTGTATGACAGCAGCAGTCACTTTCCCCCACACATGCACACTCTGAAGTTGTGCCCCAAGCTGATGTAGCAGCGTGCAGAGATGCAAGGACCTGATTCGATGGACCAGAAGCCACGTGTTGCTCACAGAACTTGCTGGGAGATATGGCAGGCAGCCATCCCTCTCCTCCTTGGCACTGGAAAGATTCTTCCTAAAAGGAGCTTTGCTCACAGTGATACAATGAGAAAGTCAGACTCGAAAAGAGAGTCATGGAAGAGATTTTTTGTTTTTCTTTCAAAGACTTAGGCCATCCACCCAAGTAGCCAGCAGTCAGGCAGAATGATCCTTGAGCAGCTGACTCTGGTTGCTGGCAGGGCAAAGCTGTTGGTTTAGAGGGGCCAGATTTGTCTTACAACTTCTGAAAGGGATAGAAGTGGGTGAATGGCTGCTCCTAATGTTGGCCATTATCTAAGCTGACTTCCTCAGTAAAGATAGGCTGATATCTATCCTGAAAGCTAACCTGTCTTGAGAATGAAAAGGGGAGAGTTACAGAACTGAGATGGCCATGAACGTTCATGAATGAGCAAAACATTAATGAGCAAGGAAGGTACCTGGGTCAGATATCCAAAACCAAGGATCTGGAAAGGGAAGATGAGTGGAGCAGTATCCATTGCACCCTGGTGTACATCCAAGGAGATAGTCAGCTTCGTCCAGCATGGCTTTGCCCAACAGTAGTGAAAGCAAAGTCACCAGAGTCACTGGGATAGACTCTCTACTCCCCCTGAATCTACCTTTTATCGGTTTCCTCCCTTTTCTGTGAGTTGAGGGCAAGGAACTCAGTCAAAATTACTGTGGAGAGCAAATCAAGAAGAAGGTAGAACAAACTGACTTAGAGAAGTTATTAACATGCAAATCAATGCAGATAAGTCAGGGGGCAAGGGGAATCTGAGTTTAATTCATTTAACAGAGTGGAGATGCAAGGACTAGATCTGACAAGAATTTTAACAGAGAGATAATGCCTATGTGAGTGTTACGTGTGTTTGTGTGCTTCAAAATGGCAACAGGGGACAGCAAAAGAATATATATCCCTGTGGGCTATAACATTTGCTAAAATAAGTTTTCTCAACACCTCTGAGTGCCCACTCCTGCACACACATGCACTTTCCCAGCCCATCCAGCACCCCAGTTCACATCATTGGAAAATTACCCAGCAGATTTTTTAGGAGGGTTTATTGTGACTACTTCCAGTTAAGAGCACTTAAGCTGCATTTATTTTCCAAGTAATGTTGACTTCCTGGTTTTTATGTGAAAGAGTTTTTATTTCAAAGGCAAGCTACAAAAGTAGATTCCTCAGTCTCCCTTTTCAGCAGCCCAACCAATACAGCACACCAAATCTGTCATAGACTGAGGTGGGGATATTTTTTCTGAAAACCTGCTGTTAAAATATTGGCAGCACAAGGCTGCTTTAACATCACTGATTCCAAACAAAAGGAGACACAGACATGAGAAGATTAAAGGACTAAAAACAGAAACATATTTTGATTTCCCAGAGAATACAAGATATGCAAGAGTTGTATTTGTGGAGGATTGGCAAGATGAGGATTTGCCGAACTGGGAGCAGCTGTCATAGCAACCACATCCTGGCAGAGAACTGATGTCAAGTCAGACATCACCTGGAAGGAAATTTCCCTGCTCAGAGGAACATTGTTGTAGAAGGAAAACTTTGGAAACTGTTGGTTACGTCACTTTCATAAATCCTGGATGATGCAGTAGAAGAAATCCCTATCAGAAGGCACTGGTGCTTCACAGGAAATGAATAGTTTGAGGCAGAGACCTGGGTCACAGGCCTGGTTCTGTCTTTGGCTTGCACAGACAGCTGTCAGCAAGACTACATAACTCCCAAATGAGGAGACCCGTTAACCACCTTCACAAAGTCCACAGAAAACTTCCAATGGAAAGATGCCATATATGCTGACATAAGCACCAGGAAAGATGCTCAAGCTTCTATAACTTCCAGTTTTCTAGAAGATGCACACACAGGCGTATATTCAGCAGGCTCCTTTGCATCCCTTGATGAGAGGCTTTTGCACAGTCCCACAGTGTAGCAATGTTAACAGCTGCTCAGCAATGACTGCAAAGTGGGTTGCCTTGCTGCACATCCTCTTTTCTCTGTTTAATGGCATAGGGCATCTCTAGAGCTCCAGCAGACCTGCTTTCAGTATGAAGTGCCTGGGCTAAGTGAGACATAAGGAAAACCATGAGCTGGATGCCGCTCCCCAGCACCCGTCTGCACCAAACCCACTACAGTCCCATGCCCTGGAAGAGAATAGGGCAGGAGCTGGGTGGCTCTGGTGACACATGCTGTTGTGAAGCTTTCCTCATGGCAAGAGAGGCTGGCATTGTGCTCACCAGGTGGGAGACAGCACCTGCTGGGTACACCTGGCTACCCTGGGAACAAAACCAGCCCCAAATCAGCCTGCGTCTGTAGCTCCAGCCATCCATGGTCTCACATTTGCGCACACTGCCCTGGCTATGCCTGGCTTGTGGTGTGTAGATCCTGGTACTGCTGTGGGTTGTATCAACCTGGCTCACTTTGAATTTGCATGCTCTAGTCCTCTATCAATGCCAGACAAGAAATAAGTATCTGAATGGTGCTTTGTCCGGGCTCCTTTATCTCACTTCCCAGAGTGCACATGCCCAAGGCCATGATTCAGTATTCAGGGATGTTTTTGTGTTGTTCATTTAGTGCCTTTAATTTAGTATAACTGAGTGTATAAGATATATTCTTATGAGAAATCTGGTTGCTTCCCTTTAAGTTCAGCCCTTTCACACTGAGAACAAAATTGTCATTGTGCTGAATAAGTGGGCATTTTGTCACCAGCAGTAACACTGCGGAAGGCAGTTTAATTTTCTTCTTGCCTCCCTCAGGTTCCTCCTCCATTGCTAAAGCTCCCCAGTGTGTCCCTTCATCATGTTCAGCTATTTTAAGATGCCCCTTCTCCACAGGCAATTGATCAACAAAACAAACAAAGCTATGGAGTCTCCCAGTGTTACAGAGATTTTTGGATGCTTAGTCCTGAACTGATTTCAGATGACATTTGAGAATTCCTTGACTTTTTTCCATTAGGCATGACTCGCAAGACAAAGCCTGTGCTGTACCTGTAATCCAAAGCGTCCTTAAACCTCAAGTTCTGTCAGGTCCCAGAAAAGAAACATCTGCAGACCTAAGGAATAATAATTTGGTGGGACTCATCATCCTGAAGCCAGCTGTCATATACTGTGCACAAAGTGCAGGTTTCTACTAGATTCTGGTTTTAATATTAGTAAAGTTAACCACTACATCCTTGATTGAAATGTAGTAGCATGCTTAACATGTTCGCAGCAATTTTCTCTTTCCCTTGTATTAATTTTCAATACAGCAGGTACTAAGAAGCCAAGAGATACAATGGAATGCTGAGAGTGTGGGAAAGTCTTATGATATCCTTCAGCTGCTTGAGGTGACATTGTTTTCATACAAAACAAATTGCTTATCACAGACCCCATTACTCAGGAGACAGTAAACAGTTTCTACAATGTATGCCTCTTAGGCACTAAAAGAATCTTTAGGACATCTGTCAGCCTCATGTGATTTTTTTGGGAATCCTTTTTTATGCAAATAAGATTAACTTCATGGAATAGAATGAGCGACATAAACGGGTTTCTTTTTCTTTTTTAACTCATTAAGAAAACATAGATGGCTGTAGATGCTAGTGGGGATTCAGGCGATTGAATTAGTAACGAGGTTGGTGAGGGATAAATAGATGCAAAGCTAGAGATAAGTAGACTGGAAAAAAATAGTGCTGATATGGAAAACATTACTTCCTTATTTGGAGGAAGATCTCTTTTTGCATTATCCTGAAGATCAGGTGGTACTCAAGGAAGTTAAGATGGCATTCAGGGTCCAAGTCCATTGCCTTAATTGCTTAGCTGTTGGCACTGTCAGAAATGCTGTCCAAGTTGCACAGAAAAGTTCTCAATCACCTCTTTTTAAATGCTCATCTCATATGTGCCATGGTTCAACAGTCTTCAGTCATCAGGTGCCAGGTACTTGGCCTCTCTTCAAGCCCATGATGTGAAGGAGAAAAAAAATCTCTATTTACCACTGCTCCTGACATCTGTCCCCACCCGCAGTGTTGCAGCTGGTTAAAGTATCATCACAAGGTGATCACAAGGAAGCAATGACTGTGCTACCTAAACCACTGGACATCTTAAAAACATCTGGCCCAGAAGCTAGGTTGTGAATTGTTGTATATCCTGAGCAATGCATTTAAGGACTGTCAGCACCTTCACTCTGCATTGCTATGAAAGGAAATAAATGTTCAGATTGACTGAAATGGCTCCAAGCAGCTCAGAACATTTAATAATTGCACTCAGGCAGCTCTGAATAGTTCTCCTGTCTTAGAGGCAATGAAAAAGGAACAGCATGCTTTGCTGCTAAGTACATTCACTTCTTGGCTGTTGAAATCATCTGTCTGAACAAGGCTCAGGCAGCAATGTTTCCTAATTATGAAGGCCAGTGAAGTACCCTGCACTGAGTGCAGCATTCACAGAAGTTTTACTGTGGCTCCCAAAGGGAACTGCATAAAAACTAGACTGCCGAGTTTTTTGTGAAAAGAATTTGCCTATTTCAAAAATACAGTCCTGAAATATCTCTGTTTGGGGTGAGAGTATTTACACCAGTGAATGTGATGGCTTCCACCAAGAAGATCAATATCTTATAAAATTAGAGGGGGGGGGGAAGGGAGAATTGTGAGGCTTAATGAAGACTTAATTAGACCTCAATTTTGCTAACATTGGATAAGCTGGAGACAAAACCAGCTCCATTGCCTGGAACAGAACTTACTGAAAAAACAAGCAGCAGCAATCTTTTACTTATGTGCATGAGCCTTCTGAAGCAGTGTGGGGAATTTCAATACTAATTATTTTCATTTAAAAGTGTTATCAATATTGCTTAAAAACAAGTTTTCAGCTTATCTTATTTGCAGATCCCTATAATTTTTCAGCAGTTTCTACGTAGTCATCTGTTAGGTCTCTCTGATTGCTTTTTTGATAGCTGAAAGTTAAGCATAGCTACATGCAAACTGCAGGTCACACAAAATCAGGTGTGCTTCAGTGATCTGACACAACTAGCTAAAATCTCTTTCAGATTCCCCTTGAGAGACAGCCTGGCCCCAAAAGCTGTCCTATAATTCACATTCCTTGATGTTGGCAGTATGTGCAGGTGGAACAACCTAAAGACTGAGAGGCCATAAAACAGCTCACCAGTTCATGATGAATCCAGAGTCACTCTTCAGAGATGAATTCCACTTCTACACACATTGACAACAAATGCAGATTGCTTAATATTTCATTGCAGTTCTAAACATTTAATGTGCTTCCTCTTTGAAATGTCACTGCATATCTGGGCATGGCTGTCTTTATTTTCTACATGCTACTTGTAAAAAGTCAACTTCTTCCATCTTACCACAGACAGGTTTGCCTGTGGTATAACTTCTGGTACAGTTGCCTCCAGGACCTGCAAAAGAAAATTAGTGATGGCTACTACTACATTAACATTGTTGAATGGTCTGCAAGTGAGTAGGATGTAACAAATTTAGAAATGAAACAATTTGCTGTGGTGTACTGTGGTATCTTTTGGTAACACATTCTCCTTAAATGAGTACTCTAATCAGTTAGTGAGAAACAGCTTGAAACCTTCCAGAAGTGACAGCCGTACTCTGCAGCAGCAAGATGTAGCAAAGAGCTGGAAAGTGTGATATGGAGAACAGCAGCAGATATCGCTCGCACAATAGATTTTTGAGAAGAGACAAGGTCAGGGACTTCCTGGGACGGCTGTAAGGTGCACATTGTTGCTGAAGTCAACATGGAAGAGCACGGTGAAACAGATTCTGTGAAAAGGAGTTTTGATTTTAGCCAGAGAGATATGTGTAGTAATGCACTCAATCTTTTTAATTCCTGTGTGCACCATAATTAGGTATTAATCCCAGAACTGAAGAAAACAAATTACATGTTGACAGCTACTGAAAACAAATATCTCACACTTCAATTCTTAATATGTCCACTGAGCTCCAGGCAAGAAGTATTTCATCATTTCAAATATATTGTCCTAACTGTAGCTTGTGTTTTAACTGAGATTTCCTTTCTCTGTTTCCCTACCAAATGATACTACAATTCAATAAAAGAAAGTCCTTTACTAACCTTTTTTCTTCCTATATAAAGTGGAGTTATTTCACTTTAGGAGAGGACCCGAGAGCCCTGCTGATATACTGGGAAATATGTCCCCTACGTGCTGTACAAACAGAAAGCTTACTGATATTTTTAGAGGTATAAGATGGAGGAGAATAACCCATGAAGAGTTACCAAACCACACTGAATCATAGGTGTGGAGTATCTGCTACCACCCTGTAGCGGAGTCCATTGTAAATCCCCAGTGTAAGGCTACATTTCTACTTTCTACTCTTTTTCCATTCCATTTGGCCGTAGAAAGAGTCTCTTTGGACCCACCTGGCCTAGTAATATCAGCTAAGAAATGCAGCTTTACATCACATAACAGATTTTACTTTATATCTTTTGAAACATTCATTATGTTAGTTAATCCACTCTCCATTTTCTTCCTCTGGAACAGGCAAGATAAGGACACAGAGCTGGCTTGCTTCAAAAAATAGGTGTTTTACTATCCAGATCCAGCAGCTTGTTTGCCTGTAAAATAAATGCAAAACATTTTTTTTAAGTTTCTGATCTTTGAAGACATAACTCATAAATACTAATTGACGATATTAAGTGCCATATAGATTTTGTATTTGTAGTATCTTGTTTTAGTTAATTCTCAAATGACAAGGAACATTTAGATGAGTACAAAGCCAAGAAAAATATAGGGATTTTTGTGCTTGCAAAATGTGTTTTGCGTGTGTGTGTGTGTGTGTGTGTGTGTATTTTGGTCACAGGAAAAAGTAAGATAGTTTACCAGAACATAATACAAAGCCATATATAAAATAGTTATGGCATTTTGTCCATTGTTTCTGTGCCTAAGTTAAGCCAGTGGACTATTTGCCATTGGCTC